>JAVTVY010048139.1:0-24680 GCA_036873755.1 Hanleya hanleyi | reverse complement strand
TACAAGATGGAAACTGCACGGAAACCATGGAGCATGCCAAGCAGAAACTGAGCGGAAACAGGTTGGAAACAGACCGTGCTTAAAAGGTTTCCAACCAGTTTCCGCCTAGTTTCCGACTAAGTTTCCAAATTGTAAACTGGACAGAAACTGGGCGGAAACCATGGAGCACCCCAAGCGGAAACTGAGCGGAACCCAGGATTCCGGAGGTGCGGAATAGTGGACGTGTTACAGAGTTAGACTAGAGTTCAAGTTAGCATTTTCGATTGACTGCAGGCCACTAAATCTACCACAAACGAAAAAAGAGTTCTGCGTTCAACACGGCATGTCGGCTCACAACAACAACCACAGGAGTTGATATTTTTGTTCTTTTGTACCGTTCTCGGCGTGCGCGATTTATCACGCCCCTGAGAATAAAATCAGGCGCGCTGTGGTGCGCGATCACATTCGCGCACCTCAAAAACGAAAGACTGTAAACCTGAAAATGAAATTTGAATTTATCGGTTACTCACCTGGTTCTGTCGCTTCCTTTGTACTGGCATCCATCCTTGCAACCTCATCTTGACAATGACAATCATTTCTTTCCATTTATAGCAGTAATACTAGAATATATTTGCACAAAATTTCTCGCCCATGTCGAAGTTGTATAATATGACAAGAGACTGTTTTGATTAAAACCTTGCAAAACAGCATAACACCAAAGATATGATGGATAATTCTCACAATTTAGAAAATCTGTTTTCTTCAATTCTCCATAGACATTGCATTTTGCACACTTGATAGTAAAAACACCTAAATTGTTCAAATAGAATTGCCCAGCCTTTGTGGTCATGGTATCTATGGTGGAGAAAGTCCCACTGTTCAGTCACAGACAGGGTGGCAAGGTCTTGCAGGCTAAAGCATACACCCAAGTTCATATGCAAATATTCTTCCAAAGCCAAAGAACTGGGAAACACTGAAGGAATCAATGCAATGGGCTTGTAAATGCAGGTCACCTGTAGAATCCAGATCCCAATTTGTATGCAAATACTCAAAGCCCCAAACAAAAGTTTCTGCCAGTCAAGATTGTCAGAGGCAGCCTGCCACTCATTTACGTTTCAAAGACATGTTTCCTGAATAGATTGCAGTCACTGGCTTGATACAATGACTTTGGTTTAAATGTCTATCTGACAGGTATAGTTAATAGTCATCCCCAAAATACTTTTGGAGAATTAAAAAACAAATGTTCAATATATTTCCCATTATACTGTAAATGTTAAATAATTTGATTAGTTAATATATAACTGTGTTGCTTTCTTATATCTCTTCGACATGGGCGAAGCATTTCTTGGAAATATGTTTCAATATTGCTGTGTACATGGGAGCTCAAGCTTGTATCTTTGTTATATTTTGAGTGCCTAAAAGGATGCCAGCACAAAGGCCTTAAGAAATTATTCTGGCAAACAATGGAAGTTTAACAGGCATAGTGGACTAAAATACATATACAGGACAGTATCATAACAAAGTTAGCCACAAAATTACCTAATTAGTCCAACGTCTATCGTGTCTTTATTTATTTTCTTAAGACCTCAATTTACAAACTAGAAATAATAATAATAATAGAGTCTACGTTATTGCAGACTCAATATTCATGTACAGATGTTGTAGGGCATAGGCCTATGCAAAATAAACAGCGGGCCTACGGGTAACAATTAGGCCTAATATACACATGGCTCATCGATTTAATAGTTATGTCTCCCCCCAACTATGTTGGGGGGAGACATCTAGTGTTTGTTCTGTCTGTCTGGTTGGATGGATGGATGTCTGTCTGGATGTCTGTCTGTCTGTCTGGATGTCTGTCCGTCCCCTTACCTTGTCTGCAAGATATCTTGAGAACTACTGGATGGAATTTCACCAAACTTGGATGGAAACTTCATTGGGATAGCCCCCCCCCCCCCATTTGATTAGGTTTTGGTGTGTGGGCGTGCATTCATCCGTGTCCAGTGCCCGCCCATCTACTGGTACATGTATATACAGGCCTTGTCTGCAAGATATCTTGAGAACAACTGGATGGAATTTCACCAAACTTGGATGGAAGCTTCATTGGGATAGCCCCCCAGTTGATTAGGTTTTGGTGTGTGTGTGTGCATTCATCCGTGTCCGGTGTCCATCCGTCTGTCCATCTACTGGTACATGTATATACAGGCCTTGTCGGCAAGATATCTTGAGAACTACTGGACGGAATTCCCTCAAACTTGGATAGAAGCTTCAGTGGGATAGCCCCGTCATTTGATTAGGTTTTGGTGTGTGTGTCTGCATTCATCCGTGCCCGGTGTCCGTCCATCCATCCATCTACTTGTACATACAGGCCTTGTCTGCAAGATATCTTGAGAACTACTGGACGGAATTTCACCAAACTTGGATGGAAGCTTCAGTGGGATAACCCCGTCATTTGATTAGGTTTTGGTGTATGTGTGTATGCATTCATCCGTGTCCGTCCATCCATCTACTTGTACATGTATATACAGGCCTTGTCTGCAAGATATCTTGAGAACTATTGGACGTAATTTCACCAACCTTGGACAGAAGCTTCAGTGGGATAGCCCCCTCATTTGATTAGGTTTTGGTGTGTGTGCGTGCATTCGTCCGTGTTCGGTATCTGTCCATCTACTTGTACATGTATATACAGGCCTTGTCTGCAAAATATCTTGAAACTACTGGACGGAATTTCACCAAACTTAGATGGAAGCTTCATTGGCATAGCCTCTCATTTGATTAGGTTTTGGTGTGTGTGTGCGTTCATCCGTGTCCATCGTCCGTCCGTCCGTCCGTCTTCATGTACATGTATATACAGGCCTTGTCTGCAAGATATCTTGAGAACTACTGAACAGAATTTCACCAAACTTGGAAGGTTCATTGGAATAGCCCCCTCATTTCATTAGATTTTGGTTTGTGCGTGCATTTATCCTTGTCCATTGTCCGTCCATCCATTCATCTAATTGTACATGTATATACAGACCTTGTCGGCAAGATATCAGGAGAACTACTTGACACTTATTTCTACATTAATTTTATAGCACTTTCCCTTAAATAATGTGCCCACTCAACGCAAGGTGGGGGGTTGGGGGAGACTTATGTTTTTGCTTAAGAAAACAACCAGCATAGGCTTCATGCCGGAGCGGCAACCCAAGGGTCAAAGCGGAACCTCTAGTTCCTTAATTGACGTGCGCTCAAAACTGCTCCTCTGATGCTCTTGTAGAAATTCTTGGTATATTGTTCGTTGTAAATTTAAGGACAGCTTTCCGTCCAGTCTCCGTGCACCGAAATCTTAGCGGAAACGTATGTCAGTTTCCGACCTGTTTCTGCGCAACCGGAAACAGGCTAGAAACTTAATAGCAGTTTCCGGTCCATTTCCGCTGCATTGGAAACAGAGCGGAAACTGACATCAGTTTTTGTCCAGTTTCCATGTACCGGAATCTGGGCGGAAACCTTGGTCAGTTTCTGATCTGTTTCTGCTCAAGCGGAAACCGGCTGGAAACTTGAATAGCAGTTTCCAGTCTATTTCCGCTGGATTGGAAACATGGGGGAAACTCGCGTTGGTTTCCGAGCTGTTTCTGCTCGAGCGGAAACAGGTCTGAAACTCCAGCACCAGTTTTCAGTCCATTTCCAATGCATTGGAAACAGAGCGGAAACTAACATCAGTTTCCCACCCGTTTCCGCTGAAGCGTAATCTGGGCGGAAATTTAAGGACAGCTTTCCGTCCAGTCTCCGTGCACTGGAATCTTAGCGGAAACCTATGTCAGTTTCCGACCTGTTTCTGCGCAACCGGAAACAGGCTAGAAACTTGATAGCAGTTTCCGGTCCATTTCCGCTCCATTTCCGATGCATTGGAAACAGAGCAGAAACTAACATCAGTTTCCCACCCGTTTCCGCTGAAGCGTAATCTGGGCGGAAATTTAAGGACAGCTTTCCGTCCAGTCTCCGTGCACCGGAATCTTAGCGGAAACCTATGTCAGTTTCCGACCTGTTTCTGCGCAACCGGAAACAGGCTAGAAACTTGATTGCAGTTTCCGGTCCATTTCCGCTCCATTTCCGATGCATTGGAAACAGAGCGGAAACTAACATCAGTTTCCCACCCGTTTCCGGTGAAGCGTAATTTGGGCGGAAATTTAACAACAGGTTTCTGTCCAGTTTCCGTGCACCGGACTCTTGGCGGAAACAAAAACACCTGTTTCCACTGGTTTCCGCATCACGGAAACAGGCTGGAAATGGGGTGTTACAGTTTCCAACTGGTTTCCGCCAAGAATCCGCATTTTTGGAAACCAGTACATTTCACCCAGTGATGATTATTCCATAGGTTATTTCATGTCTGAATGAGCATGTGCAAAGTTTAAGTCGATCGGATTTAAAAAGTTGCAAGAGAAATTGAAGCACAGGCTCACAGGCACACTCACCTCACTTAATCTCCAAATTGACACCTCAATAAAGTGTCGCAGAAGTCAACAATGGTTAAAACCAGGTGTATTCACTTATCAGTATCGAGCTCACATCATGTTGATAAACTTAGACATTTGCGACATTTTGTCATTGGCCTCATCATTAGGATATGATGACTGTATTGTGATGAATACATGCAGTATTAACCCTTGTTGACTGCTGTAACACTTTATTAACATGTTGACTTTGTGATTAAGTGACCTTGTGCCTGTGAAAAATGGTGATTAAACTTTCCTTGCAACTTTTGAAATGCACCTGTCCTGAACTTTGCGCAAGCTCATTCAGTCATGAACTTTGCGCAAGCTCATTCAGTCATGAAACAATCTACGGAATAACCATTGTTACCCAATATTGGCTTGGTTAGCCGGATGATAAGTCAGAAGTTTATCGCAATGGAGTTCGCCAGCTCGAACTGACGCCAGGTGGCTACGTGTACCAAGAGGTAGATGGCGCATGCCCATGTCATTTTTCTGGACGTCACAAAGGCAACGTCATAATGTAACGACGTTATAATTGTTCGTTTTATGACGTCACGTCTTCTTTACCTGTTGGAGCACTAGCGCCACCTAGTGTGGCTGGCAATCCCCATTGAGCAAATATATTGGGAAATCTGAGGCTAAATTTTGGGGGAACTATAACACTGTTGTTGTTGTGTTTATACAGATAACATTCACATCAGAAAATCTCAACATATTGTACCGGTACATAAATTCCTTTGGATGTGATAATGCTGTTTTCTTTGAAAATACATATAGTATACTAATGTAAACTTATAAAGTATTTGTTATTTTCTGTACACTGACAGTATTTATGATATATCACAACGCACATTACCCAGGGTTTTTCGATAATGGTCTTCCAATTACTTAAATTCAGAGAAATTTTCAAGTCGTTCAAATTCTTGAAAAATAATGTAGAATAGAAGACGTCCTGGGAAATTCCTTGAACTCACAACATACTAGACAGGCCATTTGGACGCTTATCTGAATTTAGCAAATAATAAACACCCATAAATTATTTGTTCAAAGTTATCCATGAAACAGTAACCGAGATGTGAACCAGATAAACTGTTGATGGACTGTGCATGCTTATTACAAGACCCAGCAGCCTGATGGCCTCTGGGTTAAAAAAATTTGAAACGAACCACTGGGACCACGGTCGCTGAAAGTGTGTCCCATAATACATTGAAAAATTCGTTCACGTGTCCTGTTCCGGTTCCATTGGAACATATATTACATTCTTTTTGAGTCCGGAGTCATTTTCTTTGCCAGCATCATAACGTTGTGGCGTCAGAATAGAAGACGCGCTCGTAACATCCAGGACTTCGGGAGATCGACATGACGACCTGGTTATGTTTTGAATTCTAGTGTTTCTGGTGCTATCCAATGACCGATCGTACGAGTGAGCCCCATCCGAGAGCCTAGTAGGGAGGACAGGACCGGATGGCTCTGGTTTCGAGATTGCTATCACTAGGCCTAGTGGACCAGCATCTACATCTGTACCAATAAAAAGACGTAATGGCGGCCAAATTTGAGCCCATACCTTCAACATTGAGTGTTTATGAAATGGCTCGATGCGTAGAGGAGGTGCTAAAGATCAATGTGAAAACTATCGCTCAAGATATGCGTCTATTTCATCTTGCGTTAGGATTTGATAACGGATGATGTTATTTTAATGATATTCTGTAAAAGATTGTTTCTTTTATCGACCTTCAGTTCGGCCTTGACACTTGTCAAGAACAGGCTGTACAGCTTGACGAGAGTGTCTGTGGGTCCGTGTCACGTCACAGCAGAATTTAAACGTCACAATAAGACGTTATGATGGAATTGTTAATCCGATTGTTGCATAACATCACCACTACACGTCAACAGGTCATGACATCGCCGCTACAGGGAAGTCGGCATTACTAGCAGCCTGTCGTCAATCGGCCCAACGTTATTAGACGACGGCGGCCAGTCTAGAAATCATTCAGGTGAACAGAGATGGCTGGAAGAAAACATTAGTTTGTGTGGATTTATGCTGTTAAATCAATTATATCCTCTCGAAGACCCAAATAAACGTTGATGATCGATAGGATATGGATTTAGTTGATACAAAACTCAAATTGTTCACGCCGTATTTTTAGCGTAAATAGTCCCTCTCGTCCGGGTTTGGAACTCGCTGTTTTCGTACGACTTGGTGCTCCATCTATGAATTACAACCATCGAATATCACATCATAGATGGTTTTCTCCATCTACGATAAACCATGGTCTTATCAGTGGGATTTTAACTAAATTAACAGTGACTGTGAAGTATTTGAAGGGATTAATGAACCATTTTTTTTGCAATCAGTTGATGAACCTTACTAAATATATTGAGGAAATTAGCCATAAATCTATTCACTCTTATCTCAGAAATTAAAATAATTATGAGCTGTTTTGTCATTTATTTATAAACATCAGGTGAATGTTTGACACGGGAGACATTAACTCGTATTGCTTTGTTTCACAGATGTGAAGAACATGTCGTTCAGTAGATGTCCTGTCAGCGGGTAGTTTTAGCACTATTGCCGAGAGACTGGGCAGTTTAGCACTGTCATTTGATGAAAAACATGCAGTTGTTGGTGACTGACTGGAAGATCATACACAGAAATCATACACGCCTACTCACCCCCCAAAATTTGGGAGATGGCTATCATTTTCCCTAGCAAGAGCCTCTTCTCGTAGTAGAGTATCTCGCGGGACTAGAATGGAGTATGATAAAATATGGTGTGAATTTTAATATAGCCTTGCTGGATCTTTGTATAGTCTTTAATCAAATGAACATATATGTATGCGGAATGAAAACAAGGATGTCTGTTAATTTAACACAGAATTTAATAGCTGGATTGGTTTTAACCTTATACAATTCACACTGCAGCAGACAAACAAAAGGAAACTATGGTAACAAGAAAACATCTCCATTGTCATATTGCAATATCTTCTCATGCTTTACTCAAATGTAGCAGAAATGTGCAGTTACCACATCTTGAAGTTGAGGATCAGTTATTGTGGCGTGCTGTTGTAAGTGTAATTTTGCCACCCTAAATAAAGTCTGAATAACTTGAAATTAACAAATCACAGCAACCTAAAAATTTACACATAACATAGGTTGTCTTGATGCAATACATTTTAGAATATTTTTTGAACTGTCAATTTTTGGTGCAGATTTGACAAATAATTTCTAAAAAATTCATTTCATTAACATTTAAGGACTACCAATAATGCCCTGTTTGCCACCATTTTCAAAACATGCAGTTATGATAAAGAGTTAACTATGGCCACTGAGGTATGCCAATCTGATGGGATCCATAATTATTTTACTGAACTTGATATCTTGGAAATTGTTTAAAACAGATGACCAGAATTAAAGGGGGTGATTGAATTTATGCTCATTATTTCCCCCTGTAATAACCTTTCAAAAAAATTTTTTGTCAAAAGCTACATCTGGTAGACCCGTCATGTAAGACAACGTCAATGGGAAACACTCTGCAGTGCAATATACTTGGCCCTTTTCACTTCTTGGTTGAATGGTTCCCCACATGTAGTCACCTATTGTATGTGTCTTACATGACGGATTTGCCCTACATGTACATCTTCTGTACCAAAAATTGGAAAGGATATAAAAATGCCCCAAAATGTTTGTTATGTATAAATATTTCATCAAAACAGCTTATTAAAATATGTTTTTGAATTTTCAGGGCGCTGTGATTTGTTAATTTCAAGATATTTAGATCTTTTTGAGGTCAACACTAATCCTGTTACAACAACAACATCCCACGATAAATGACCCTTAAATGGTCCAATGGAAAATTTATGATTCAATATCTGTCTTCAGATCACCATCATCGTGACTGAGGGGACAAATTGTCGATGATGATATACTCGTACATGTAGGTAGTTTAACATCAGGGGACAAGTGTACTTATACGAATACATACATTACTTCTCAATATCGATCAAATTTATTCAAAACAGATCAGGCATAACATGCTGGAAAAATTGTCCGGCTAAAAAGCAAACTCTGACTAGAAGACTAAATGAAGCGTTTGCTACTCTGATATTTGACATTCGCATTAAGTCTTACGGTTAACAGTTAGCACAAATTTTGATGCCTGCTTTTGTATATTTCATTAATAATTTATGCAAACATTGACATTCCATCAAGTATTTTCATGTAAGTCTTTTGCCACACTGGTGGATTTCAAAGTAAAATAAATATGACCCATTTTGGTGACCATATATACACATGATGTGTAAAATGACCTGTGTAACACAAATATACATACTGTACATATAAGGTAGAATATGAAGTCAAAATATGAAAAACTGTCCATTTGTAACTTAAATAACCCATCCAACCAATGTTTAAAAAAATATCCAAATCACAAAAATTCCCTGTTAAAAACTATTACATTTTAATATCTACAGGGTATCCTAATACTGACTTAAAAAAAATAGAAACTGACTAGCACTTTATAAATAACAAAAAATATGACTAAAAATGTTGAAATATGCATTTAATGTTAATACAAAACTCAAGATTTGACTATAACCCCCATCACCAATTATCATATTATAAAGATACATTAATTTGAAATTACGACACATAAAAGCAGATGAGTTTGCTCAGAGACAGTAAACATACTAAGGGGACTGGTGAGCCTCTAAAAGATCTCTGGATTCTTATTTTGAATTTTAATAGTCCTCAGAGGCTCAATGTGGCCAAATGACTACCATCTTGTTGTTTTTTTTGAATGGGACTTAAAATCACTTGCCTTTATTCCTATTATTTTGAAGCTAGTAATTATTGCCTTGTACTCTTAAAAAATTGTCAGTAACATTTATCTACATATTTCGGGCATATATTTGCTGGAAAGTGTTTTAGTGAAAACTATTCTTTCAAAGTGTGTTGATGTCAGTCTGATCTTTCTACTGAGGCAATCAGCTGGAGAATGTTCAGACTTTTTTTTCTTTTTCTATATCTGGAACAGTTATCTATCTACAGTTCCAGCTTTTGTTTTGTGGATACCCCAGGGAGAGATGATCTGTGGCATACAGAAATGGAGGTCAACGATGGAAGTCGAGGTCAGAGTTCAAGGGTCACTGACCTAAAAATCAGAAAATAATTGAACTGTTTGTCTCCAGTCTATATCTGGGACAGTTTTCTAGTCGCAGTTGCACAATTGTTTGCGAGTGGATACACTAGGTGGAGACGATGTGTCGCATACCAAAATTCAGGTCGAGATCATAGGTCACTGGGGGATAGAAATAAGGAAATCATTGAAAATTACTAATTTGTGAGTGGATTCATTAGGGGAAAGCTGTGTCATGGACAAAATTTTAGGTCCCAATCAAAGGTCCTTCGGGTTTGAGAGAAAAAAAATAGCCTTCACAGTAATTCCTCTAATAATTCAATTCCTCTATCTAAATACAATCAGCCTCAAGTTTGGGAACAAAATTCATTTGGCAGTTCTAATAAATATGGTCACCCTCTAAAATCATTGAAAAAAATAGCTTCAATACCCCTCGGCTATCAGTTATTGTCTACACCCAGCAATCATGCAATGTATAATATCATCAGTGTATTTTTAGAACTAGATTAACAAAAATCTGATCTAGTAGGGTTGACTGTAGTTCAGCTTTTACCAAGGCCTGAGGTTCTAGTAGAGCATGACCGAATTCTTAGCTCAAAATATACTCTTCTAAAAAGCTTATAATCAAATCAAGTACTTTTATCTTGGAAATATAGATCAACGTCAGTCATCTTCAAAAAATTTCAAGTCAATTCTAACTTGATTGCATCGGGAACATGGATTCGGAGATCTTAGACTTAACATATAGAATTTGACCTTTTAAAAATAGGTCAAAGTCAGTGATATTCTTCAATAGACTTCAGGTCCAGCCATAAGTGGTATAAATTTGGGCAATGTAGATATAATCTTTCATGAAATATTGTACTGAATAGAATCTGACCTGGATAAAATAGGTCACGGTCAGTCATCTTCAGCACACCTTTGGAGCATCACCAGATGTACACATATTATTAATTTGGAAAGCCTAGCTATATTCTTCATGTTATATCGTAATAAACAGTATATGACCTTGAAAAAATAGATCAAAGTCAGTCAACTGGGATAGGCTTCTAGTCAATCACCAGTTGCATAAGCAATATGAATTTGGGAGTCCCCAGCAAATACTAAAATTTGACCTTGATAAAATAGGTCAAGGTCAGTCATCTTCAGTACATGTCTGGACCTTTGCCAGATGTATACATATAGTATTAATTTGGAAAGCCTAGATATATTTCTTCATGACAGACCATAATAAACCCTTGAAAAAATAGGTCAAGGTCAGTCAACTGAGATAGGCTTCTAGTCAATCACCAGTTGCATAAGTAATATGAATTTGGAGACCCCAGTTTCCATCCTTCATAAAATAAAGCAAATATTAAATTTGACCTTGATAAATACGCCAAGGTCAGTCATCTTTAGTACACCTCTGGACCTTCGCCAGATGTATACATAATATTAATTTGGGAAGCCCAGATATATTTCTTTATGTTAGACCATAATAAACAGTATATGACCTTGAAAAAAAATAGGTCAAGGTCAGTCAACTTGGATGGACTTCTAGTCAATCACCAGTTACATAAGTAATATGAATTTGGAGGGCATAGCTTCAATCCTTCAAAAAACATGGCAAATACTATAATTTGACCTTGATAAAATAGGTCAAGGTCCGTCATCTTCAGTACACCTCTGGACCTTTGCCAGATGTATGCATAGCATTAATTTGGAAAGTCTAGCTTTATTTCTTCATGTTATATCATAATAAACAGTAAATGACCTATAAAAATAGGTCAAGGTCAGTCAACTGGAATAAGCTTCTAGTCAATCACGAGTTGCATATAATATGAATTTGGAGACCCTAGCTTTAATTCTTCCAAAAATATAGCAAATACTAGAATTTGACCTTGATAAAATAGGTCAAGGTCAGTCATTTTTAATAGGCTTCTGACCCTTCACCCAATACATATGTGGTATGAATTCACAATGCCTGGCTATAATTCTTCTTGAGATATCGTGTTGACAAGAAAGATGGACAGACAGACAGACGCACAGACGACGCTGACGACGACAATACCCTTCGGGCAAAATTTGCCCGAGGGGTAAAAAATGAAGAAACAATGGATGTTTTACATGTGTAAATGATTTTCAATTTCAACCATTTTGTCAACTTCCTGTTCTAATAAATTTGATCACCCCCAGATTTCATGGTGAGAATTTCACTTCACTTCCTTTGATTGAATTATTAGAGGAATTACTGCACAGCATTTCGAAGAGAAGAGAAAAAAACAGATCCGCCAATTATATTCATAAACTTATTCAGGGTGTAAAAACTAGAAAAATTAACAGAGAAAACATTGTAACATCTCTGTTTTACACAGCACTGTAAAATGATTATGTCTGCATGAAGGTAATTGTTGGTACATCCACAGGGTATCACAGCTAGTTCATTAATATTGCTAGCTGAATTCTGCCAATTTCAAATCTATGTCACTGGACAATAATAGAGGACAGGATTTTAAAATCTTACCGGACCCAAAGACAGAATTCAGATAGGCTGTTTTCCCGGAACAGTTACTGTGTTAATGAATAAGACGTTCCTCATCAGATCTCATTGTCATAGCAAATGAACTAGAAGTCTGTAACCTTAGAGTACACTAGAAAGCATTGGCCACCACCTCCCTGCGTAATACATGATGTGACGTGGATGTGTGGTCACCACCTCCCTGCGTAATACATGATGTGACGTACACTGGATGTGTGGTAAATTTGAATGTGCTTTTCACACAAATTCATAACAAAAACATGAGATGAACTGATGCTGAAAATAGGATACTCGGCCTATGAAATGATTAATGTACATGATTAGTCTCACCCATGATTCCCCCAACTGATGATGCCACATCTCATCTTTCATGTGGAGCCTGTGCAAGAGTCCAGTGGTGTAGATGGTTTGATGAGTATCAATGCCATCTACATGTAGCTAGTCTGATCTATGGCACAGACTTTTAGTTCTGCAGTTTTTTTATCTCAATTACGACTGAGCTAATGATCTTCATGTATCTCACTATGGAATATACAAGTATGAGTTGAGAATATATGATGTCGCTACAACATAATGTGATCAAAAGTCAGGTGACAAGCTATGACCCATTATTTATCTTGATGAAAGATCAACGAGAGGTTCAATTTTGTCAGCAAACATATCTCTGGCCATGTGGATGTTTCGAAAGGCTGAAGGCCGAATTAGATTCCAATAAACATTACCCAATGTTTGACCCAATTTTCAAGGTCTTGTTGTGTACGTGTGTGTCGAGAGGGTTCCAAGACCTGATTAAATCTGGTGACCCTAACCCAAGATCAGAGAGAACCTCAATCCTGATGGATGCGGAGCTTGTCAAAGAGCTTGGTCTGGAGAATTATTGAACCAAACCAGACTATGTACATGTAGATGTGTTGAGAGGCTCCCCAGTCCAAATGGATTCTGTTGACTGACCTTGTTCATGGCACAAGAAGGATATTCTGTTGGAGAAGGGTACTACTGATGGACATGATAAGAAGTCAGCCAATAGAAATTGTCTCACCCTGCCTTTAAGGATTGAAAACCTACCAACTCCTACATTTCAATTCAGTTCCCTATGGAGTAACTACCATCAGGCTCGACTATTATACTTGTAGTCCAGTCTTTGTTTAAAAATAGCAGGAGTGCTGTAAATCACACTCCTGAAATTCTAAAACTGATTTTCAGGAGTGTGATATCACACTCCTCCAAGTTATAACAGGGGGATAATTTCATTTGGCGAGTGCTGATTTTCACAATCCTGAACTCAATCTCAGAAGTGGGATGTGTGTTGGAGTGTGATCACTCTTCAAAAATCAAATAATGGTAGTCCATTCAATAACTACCTTTCCAATCAATATTAATTAGCCTCTCAATCAAGGTGAACTGTTATAGTTGTAGTGCATTTAATAATTACGCTCCCAATCAGCATCAACTGTTATACTTTAATATTGTGCATTCAATAGTTACCCTGCACCCATACAGGGCCAACAGTGTTCTTGGCAGTGCATTCAATAACTACCGGTACCCTCCCATTCAGGGTCAACTGTTATACTTGTACTTCGTTTAATACTACCCTCCCATGCAGGGTCAACTGCTATACTTGTACTTCATTTAATACTACCCTCCCATTCAGGGTCAACTGTTATACTTGTAGTGCATTTAATATTACCCTCCCATTCAGGGTCAACTGTTATACTTGTGCTTCATTTAATACTACCCTCCCATTCAGGGTCAACTGTTATACTTGTAGTGCATTTAATATTACCCTCCCATTCAGGGTCAACTGTTATACTTGTACTTCATTTAATATTACCCTTCCATTCAGGGTCAACTGTTATACTTGTAGTGCATTTAATATTACCCTCCCATTCAGGGTCAACTGTTATACTTGTACTTCATTTAATATTACCCTCCCATTCAGGGTCAACTGTTATACTTGTACTTCATTTAATACTACCCTCCCATTCAGGGTCAACTGTTATACTTGTAGTGCATTTAATATTACCCTCCCATTCAGGGTCAACTGTTATACTTGTACTTCATTTAATATTACCCTCCCATTCAGGGTCAACTGTTATACTTGTACTTCATTTAATATTACCCTCCCATTCAGGGTCAACTGTTATACTCGTACTTCATTCAATATTACCCTCCCATTCAGGGTCGACTGTAAAACTTGTAGTGCATTTAATAGCTACCCTCCCAATCCGAGTCAAGTGCTATACTTATAGTGCATTTAATAATTACCCTCCCAATCAGGGCCAACTGTTATACTTGTAGTGCATTTAATAGCTACCCACCCATTACGGGTCAACTGTTCTATAGTTGTAGTGCATTTAATACCTACACTCCAAATCAGGTTCAAGTGTTATACTTGTAGTGCATTTTAATAATTACCCTCCCAATCAGGGCCAACTGCAATACTTGTAGTGCATTCGATATCTACTATCCCATTCAGGACAAACTTATACTTTTAGAACATTCAATAAATCCCCTACAAATTAGAGTCAACCTTGTACTTGTACTACATTTAATAATTACCCTCTCATGGAGGATAACCTTTTACTTGTAGTGCATTTAATACCTACCCTCCAAATCAGGTTCAAGTGTTATACTTGTAGTGCATTTAATAATTACCCTCCCAATCAGGGTCAACTGCAATACTTGTAGTGCATTCGATATCTACTATCCCATTCAGGACAAACTTATACTTTTAGAACATTCAATAAATCCCCTACAAATTAGAGTCAACCTTGTACTTGTACTACATTTAATAACTACCCTCTCATGGAGGATAACCTTTTACTTGTAGTGCATTTAATAATTACCCTCTCATTCAGGGTCAACTGTTACACTTGTAGTGCATTCAATAACTACTCTCTCATTCATGATAAACTGTTACACTTATAGTGCATTGAATAACTACTCTCTCTCATTCATGATAAACTCAATAAGTACCCTCCCAATTAGGGTCAACTTTGTACTTGTAATTCATTTAATAACACCCTCTTATGAAGGATAACCTTATACTTGTAGTGCATTTAATAACTACCCTCTCATTCAGGGTCAACTGTTATAATTGTGGTGCATGTGATGTAACTATACACACTCAAAATGACAGTGTAAGGTAGTCAAGAACTACTCTCCCATTCACAGTCAACAGTTGTATTTGGAGTACATTCAATAATAACCCTCTCCAGCAGAGTCCATTGGTATACTTGTAGTACAATCTGTATGTATATCCTCCTCAAATGTTATAGGCAAAGTACATTCAATAACCACCCTCCTCAGCAGAGTAAACTGTTATGCCTGTGCAGGGCTCAAAGGGTTATACATGCACAGATGCATGTAAATTGACTGTGGTTCAAGTAGAAATTAAGAATTATTAGAAGACCGACTTATCTTGGATGGAAGGATGCACACTGCAAAATGTGCATGTAAATAATTTTACTTATTTTGAGCCCTGTTGTGGCAGTACACTCAGTTAAGCAAACCCTCCCCAACTTTCATAGGTATAGCCCATTCAGTAATTACCCTCCACACCAGAGTCAACTGTTATAATTGTAGTACATTCAGTAAGTATACCCTCTCTAACTGTTATAGGTATACCACGTTCAGTAACTACCCTCCACAGCAGTCAACTGTTATAATTGTAGTACATTCAGTAAGTATACCCTCTCTAACTGTTATAGATATACCACGTTCAGTAACTACCCTCCACAGCAGTCAACTGTTATAATTGTAGAACATTCAGTAAGTATACCCTCTCTAACTGTTATAGGTATACCACGTTCAGTAACTACCCTCCACACCAGTCAACTGTTATAACTGTAGTACATTCAGTAAGTATACCCTCTCTAACTGTTATAGATATACCACGTTCAGTAACTACCCCCCACAGCAGTCAACTGTTAGAATTGTAGTACATTCAGTAAGTATACCCTCTCTAACTGTTATAGATATACCACGTTCAGTAACTACCCTCCACAGCAGTCAACTGTTATAACTGTTATAATTGTGGAACATTCAGTAAGTATACCCTCTCTAACTGTTATAGATATACCACGTTCAGTAACTACCCCCCACAGCAGTCAACTGTTGTAACTGTTATAATTGTGGAACATTCAGTAAGTATACCCTCTCTAACTGTTATAGATATACCACGTTCAGTAACTACCCTCCACAGCAGTCAACTGTTATAATTGTGGAACATTCAGTAAGTATACCCTCTCTAACTGTTATAGATATACCACGTTCAGTAACTACCCTCCACAGCAGTCAACTGTTAGAATTGTAGTACATTCAGTAAGTATACCCTCTCTAACTGTTATAGATATACCACGTTCAGTAACTACCCTCCACAGCAGTCAACTGTTATAACTGTTATAATTGTGGAACATTCAGTAAGTATACCCTCTCTAACTGTTATAGATATACCACGTTCAGTAACTACCCCCCACAGCAGTCAACTGTTGTAACTGTTATAATTGTGGAACATTCAGTAAGTATACCCTCTCTAACTGTTATAGATATACCACGTTCAGTAACAACCCGCCACAGCAGTCAACTGTTATAATTGTAGAACATTCAGTAAGTATACCCTCTCTAACTGTTAATAGGTATACCACGTTCAGTAACTACCCCCCACAGCAGTCAACTGTTAGAATTGTAGTACATTCAGTAAGTATACCCTCTCTAACTGTTATAGATATACCACGTTCAGTAACTACCCTCCACAGCAGTCAACTGTTATAATTGTAGAACATTCAGTAAGTATACCCTCTCTAACTGTTATAGGTATACCACGTTCAGTAACTACCCCCCACAGCAGTCAACTGTTAGAATTGTAGAACGTTCAGTAAGTATACCCTCTCTAACTGTTATAGGTATACCACGTTCAGTAACTACCCTCCACAGCAGTCAACTGTTATAATTGTAGAACATTCAGTAAGTATACCCTCTCTAACTGTTATAGATATACCACGTTCAGTAACTACCCTCCACAACAACAACACGCGACGGCAAAAATATTGCCGACCAAAAATAGAGATATGTCGGCAATTACGACGGCTTTTGCTGAATGCCGTCGCTAATTACGAGGGCTGAATAATGTACATGTATATACATGTACACCTGTACATGGAAAGTTTTCTGAAGCTGTCGGCTTTAATTGGATGAGTTTGACACTTGCTACCCAAATTCAATGTGATTCGAGGCTATGCATGTGCTATTTAAGAAATATGACATTAAATATGAATTTTTCTCCTAATTATTGCAGTTTAGACTTTGTACGTTTCCATTGTTAAGGTTTTTATTGGGCAAAAATTTACATGTAGATCTACATGGAAAGTTTGTTGAACCTTTCGTGGGATGATTATAAAACTTGGTGGACATGTTTCATCTTTTCTTAGGTCACAGCTCTCCGGCAGTAATCCCACACGGGACTGACATATCCAGCAGTATTCCCAAATGGCACTGGCATATCCAGCAGCAATGCCATGTACGGGACTGACTTATCCAGCAGTAATCCAAAACGGAACTCAACTATCCAGCAGTAATCCCAGACCAGACTGGTGTATCCAGCAGTAATCCCATTTGGGACTGCCCTATCCAGCAGTAATCTCACACAGAGCTGACCTATCCAGCAGTAATCCCAAATGGCACTGGCCCATCCAGCAGTAATGCCACACGGGACTGACCTATCCAGCAGTAATCCCAGACCGGACTGGCCTATCCAGCAGTAATCCAAAATGGGACTGGCCTATCCAGCAGTAATTCCACACGGGACTGGCCTATGCAGCAGTAATCTCACACGTGACTGACCTATCCGGAAGTAATATGACACTGGACTGCAATATGCAGCAGTAATCTCTCATGGCACTGACCTATCCAGCCGTAATCCTACATGGGACTAACCTATCCCGCTGTAATCCCACACAGGTTTAGCCTATCAAGCAGTAATCCCACATGGGACTGGCCTCCCCAGCCGTAATCCCAAACAGGATTGCAGTATGCAGCAGTAATCCCACACTGGACTGCCTATGCAGCAGTAATCCCACACGGGACTGTCCTATCCAGCATTAATCCCATACAAGACTCGTCTGTCCAGCAGTAATCTCGCTGGCCTATCCAGCAGTAATCCCACAGGGGACTGGTCTATCCATCAGTAATAACACACGGGACTGGTCCATCCAGCAGTAATCCTACACAGGACTGGCCTATCCAGCAGTAATCTCACATGGCACTGACCTATCCAGCAGTAATCTCACACTGGACTGCACTATGCACCAGTAATCCGACGGCACTGACCCATCCATCCTACATAGGATTAACTTATATGCCAGTAATCCCACATGGGACGGATGTTATTGCCTGTACCAGAAAAACTATTCCAGACATTATTGCCTGTACCACATCACCTATTCCAGACCTTATTGTTTGCTCTACATGTATGCTTTCAATACTGCTGCACCTTCGGCGGATGACCCTGCAAGGCGAGATGTTGGGGTTATCAGAACGCTTGTTTGGTTATATCCAAGTATTAGGTGAACTGTATCAAAAGTGTAGAAGTTGCGTTGACAAGATAAGTTACTCTATGGACAGTATTTTGACTTGTAAAGGGCAATAACTCCATAAGGAAATAACCTCCGTCAACGGGAAGAGCACATGCGCATCTTCAGACTTTGCCGATAATATGCACCAAGTTTCACGTCGACCGTATCAAAAGTGTAGGTGGAGTTGCTTTGACAAGAAAAAAAATGACAGAGACACCGATGGATGGACAGAATTTCGTGGCTATCGCTTTATCCGCCGGGCATTGTTGAGCTTTTCCAGGTTCTTCAAGGGGACATGGTGTGCCCTGCTCAGTACTGCATTGGGTGCCCCTCTTCTCATATCATGCAGATTTCACATGTACTCTCATCAAGGATAAACTCCCACCCATTCCCATCTTTGTGTCCCACCCAAACCTTATTCATACCTTGTACCAACTGGCTACTATCATGATGTAGCCATTATCCTGGGGATGCTTCTTGACCCCAATGTCTCTGTGCCCGATGCTCATCTCCTGAAGTACCCATATTCAAACCCCATAAATATGTATGATTCTTGCATCATAGTCTCCACCACGGGGATGCATCATGTAAGCATCCTGTCTATGAGTGGGTTCATTACAATATAGCTGAAGTATTGTTGAAAACGACGTTAAATTCTATTTACTCACTGCATCATCTATACACATCTCCACCCCATATGTTTGAAAGCTACATCATGAACCATTGAATCCCCAACTCCCATTTGTGCCTCCGAATATGTGTTACCATCTTCAGCCTACTGCTCAGAAGGCAAGGTATTGGGGTTGCCTGAAGTTCTAAAGCAAGTTCTTTCCCTCTGTTCGGCATGTCAAAGCGTGGAATTTGATGGTGGGCTGTTCAAATCACTTTTCGTCCATGGTCTGTCGTCCGTCCGTCCATCAGTCCGTAAACAATTTTTATCGCGATTTTTCAAACTACTTCATGGATCTTTCTCAAATTTGGTACACGGGTTCCCCTTGGGGTCTAGTTGTGCAAGATACCTTTTCTGGTCCGATTGGAAAATTGAATATGGCCACCAGGCAGCCATCTTGGATGTCCTCATGAATCCTCACGATTTCTCAGGAACTACTGCATGGATCTTTCTCAGATTTGGTACACAGGTTCCCCTTGGGTCCAGTTGTGCAAGATACCTTTTCTGGTCTGATTCGAAAATCCAATATGGCCACCAGGCAGCCATCTTGGATTTCCCATGAAACATTGTTATCGTCATTTTTCAGGAAGTAATGCATGGATCTTTCTCAAATTTGGTACACAGGTTCCCCTTGGGGTCTAGTTGTGCAAGATACCTTTTCTGGTCCGATTCGAAAACCCAATATGGCCACCAGGCAGCCATCTTGGATTTCCCCATGAAACTTCATCGTCATTTCTCAGGAAGTACTGCATGGATCTTTCTCAAATTTGTTACACGGGTTCCCCTTAGGATCTAGTTGTGCAGGATACCTTTTTTGGTCCGAATTGAAAATCCAATATGGCCACCAGGTGACAAATCTTGATATTTGTCTTCGCTTCCAGTACCCAATGATGACACGTGCAAAAAAATAAATATAACAAAATACTACAAAACGAAGACGAAGGATCCTCTGTACATGTACATTCACTTTCAGACTAACTGCTCATTTCTCTTGTACTGTAACAACCAACATAAGTACAGTTTCCAGGCCTTCAAGTGCCTCCTATATTTCCTATATTTTTTAGTCATTCCTATATTTTACTCAAAACCTCCTATATTTTGACTTTTTCTCTTGAAAACTTTCATCAATGCTCTGTGATGAGTCAAACTGACACGAGGAAATGCATTTCAGATTTTTTTTTCGCCTCGCTTCGCTCGGCAAATATGACAAAATTTCAATCTCTCTCTGCTGAATCAAATAACAGATCAGTTCATCTGAAAGACCACCACTGTGACCACATTCAGTGAAGGTAATTTGATTAAAATGATCGTAAGCCCTCAAGTAAAGTTTCCAGCAAATGAAAGACCATTGCCAACAGTGTCGAAAAATATTTATTGTAATTTTGTACGATTTTATTACACAGAGTAAACTGCAAGTAAAGCATGGTTTTCTATGGTGGTCTGTTGCAGTCATATCTAGGTCCAGTGATGTCACACTGCCTTAATACACATATTTCAAACTTTGCATGCACTTTCCAATGCTTGATTCAAGCTTAACTTGTGTATACTTTGAGTTTCAACATAGACTCACTGTTCCATTGTGCATGTTTCACCAAATTCGGGGAAACTAAAAATGCAAGATTCAAATTGACTTGACACTTGTGAGCTACCATCTCCCCGATTTTGGTGAAACATTCACATTGGAACAGTGAGTCTGTGTTGAAACTTAAAGTATGCACAAGTTAAGCTTGAATCAAGCATTGAAAAAAGCATATACAAAGTTTGAAATGTATGTATTAAGGCAGTGTGACGTCACTGGACCTAGATATGATTGCAACAGACCACCATAGAATACCATGCTTTATTTGAAGTTTACTCTGTGTAATAAAATCATAAAACAAATTACAATAAATATTTTCCCACTCTGTTTGCAATGGTCTTTCATTTGATGGAAACTTTACTTGGAGGTTTACGATCACTTTCAACACCAGAACACAAACAAGTTTGGAACATACAATGTAGTACAGACCTGTTTCACACTCCTTTATTAGAGCATTTCCACAAAGTGGATGCTCTTATGTTTTCATGAGAAACGGATCCGCCGCCGCCGCCGCGACTTTAAACGTGAATATCTCTCAAACCGTTAAATATTTTCGGGTCAGACTTTGTGTGCTGTCTCCTTAGGCCTGGGAAATTTGTCGGGTTTTGTTTTGATAGCCGCTGCTCACCACTAGGTGGCGTTGTAGTCAGAGCATAGGTGAACCTTTCTGTGACGATTTCGTCTGAACGGCTTGTCCGATTTCTTTGAAATTTTATTACAATGGTCTTGAATAATAGGCAATGTGCTGAAAAGGTTTTGGTGTTGCTGGCATAACTTTTAAGGCAAGTTTTTTGCATCTCAAAAAAAAAAGTTTTTCGTGAAATGAAAATTTAGCAATACGCTTGGAGAAATATTTAAAAACTGTTCTATTCTAGGCTGCCAAGCATAAATATAGAATTGCTGACCCTTTCGGTGGGAACCAAATTGCCATTCAAATGAAAAATCTCAATTATCTGACTTAACATCAAAACCTTCTTAACCATTATCATGATTAATATTTTTTCCATTGAACTCTTATGTGCCTTCTCCCTAGGGCTTTAGATTTCACCTGCTTGTTTTTCGTGGTATTTGGTCATCATTAGGTGGCACTAAAGACTTGAATTCAGGTAAACATATGTAACATGATATCTTCTAAACAACTTGTTTGATTTCCATGAAATTTGGGTATACTGATCTTGCAAGACAGGCAAAGGACTGACAAGATTCTGGTGGTGTTGGCGAAAACATGGAGGCACGTTTTTGCATCTCAAAATAGGATTTTTTTCACAAAAATGGAAATTTACTTCTTCGAATCAAGAAAAAGTAATTCTAATTTGCCTAACATGAAAATAACATTCCCAGTGTTATAACTCGCATCCCTTGTAAGCCAAATGGCCATTTTTCTTAATACGTGAAATTCTCAGGACTTAGTCCAATACCTACATTCCCAGGCTAGATGATCTGGGGATTTTGCTTCATCATGTAGCTTTGTGATATTTGTTCATCATTGGGTAGCACTGCAGACAGTAGACTTATACAGCACAATTTATTGGCTCTTCGTGAAGTTTATTATTGTGATCTTGTTACAGACGAAGGATTTTAAAGAATTGACCTCCCATATGGATTTCGTGACCCATCAACATAATGCTTTATTTATATTTCATAATGCATTCTTTTTTACAATTCATAATTTAATTAACATTATAGTTTAAAAATGGATTGAAAGGACATTTGTGCTGCTAACACTGCCATATATGTGGCAGTGGGGGTTCAGCTAAATATAAATAAGTCCAGGTTAAATCAGACCCTGCTTACGCACAAAAATGCTGAAATGTGGTCAGAGAAAACAATCTGCCGTCAGTCTGGTGTGATACTGTATGAAGAAGTGCAAGGATTTAAGACAGCTTGAAATCAGCTAGGCCTACCTAGTGTATGCCCGTTTGTTGTTCATTCAAGTGATTAATCTGAAGTGGTTGACTTGTTGCATAATGCACTTAACATAAGGGGACTAGTGCTTGTGTCAACAAAGTGAACAGAATCAGTGCTTCTTCTCTCTCCAATACTGATAATAATAATCTGATCCTATTTGAACAGTGGTATGGTTATCCCAATAACAAGTTTAGTGTCCAGTGACTTTGAAGAGCTTGACTTCCAGATGTCTGGAGAAGCATTCTGGCCAATTTTCAATGAGTAAAATCACAAATTATCACTTCGTTAATGCTCATTTGTTTTTTGTTCATGTGAAGATCCCCAGAATTTGCTTGAAACTTGAGAGATGAAATGGCACATACATGTATCATTGCATTTTGACAGCATAGTTACACTACTGTTAACTATGTTTAGACTGAAAAACTGGAAATATTTTTGAAGTGGAACTTCTACATTCCTGCTATATGGCACATCTCACCTGGGATATTTTTGTATATAATTTAAGTAAAATGGTTCTGATGCATTTTGACAGAATATTTAGACTTTGAAGATAATCTGGAATGACTCCTCAAATGGAACTGAATTGTCCATGTCATCTGTGTCTCTGTCTGTCTGTTCATCTTTCTGGTCATACCACATATGCAGATAGTGATGGATCAGAAGCCTTATTAAAATGACTTCACCTGTTTTATTAAGGTTAAATGTAACATTAGCAGTAATTTTTAAAGAAGTTAAGACAGGCTCTCCAAATTCATAATACATGTGCAATTGGTGACCGACTAGAAGCCTATCCCAGCTGACTAAACCTATTTTCTCAAGGTTGTACTTTATATTATTAATTTACTGTGTATGTTATTACCCGAATACAGTGTAAAACGGCCTGTCCATACGTCATGTCGAACTCGACTTGTATTGGCCGAGTTGTATTGGCCGAGTTGAAAGCTGTATTGGCCGGGTTGAATGTTGTATTGGCCGAGGTCAACGAGTGCAGCCGTAACTAGCAGTAAGGACCGACGACTGGAGAAACAGACGACAGCAGTGTTGTTTGTTCAGCGCGATGGCGAGCGCAGAGCGTGTTATTCAAGGGTTCGTGGGTGGAATTTTAGAGCTTGAGGAGATATGTGGAGACGATTTAAAATGATTTAAACCTGTTACAGATCAAGAAACGGATGCTGCCACTCAAGCTCGGAAAAACAAGAACACGGCCAGTAAATGTCAATTAATAAAAATATTATGAATCGATTGTTTTCGTATAGCCTTAGTATTGACCTTCGGGTCGCCGTATTGGCCCTCGGCCTGCGGCCTCGGGCCAATACGGCGACCCTCAGGTAGGCAATACGAAAACAATCGATTAATAACATATATTATGATATAACATGAAATACAGCTTGGCTTTCTAAATTAATACCACATATGCAACTGATGATGGATCCGGAGTGCATGAATGTCTGACTTTAAAAACTGTATGTTAAGTCACATACTTTTAACTATCAACAAACACTTAAAATCTAACATTCTTATCATCAACATTGTGGTTGTTCGCGTGTGTTGCAACAGCCTCATGCTTCAACAGTAAATTAAACGATGACATATCGGCTGAACTGGTGAAACATCCACCATTTCCAAGCTCTGACATACCACGGCATACGCTGATAAACAGCTTGTATCACTGACGTCCCTGCTCTCCTTGTTCCCCCCGCTGATTCACATCGCCAAGTTCGCGCCTCTTGGCCGTAAAGGGGCGCTCTGCATAGGCCAACCACCAATGACCAATGAAAAACACTCTCACGGAAGAGTCTTGGCAATATGAGTTGTCTCCCTTTTCAAACGTTCATATGTCGCTAA
>JAVTVY010048138.1:0-24553 GCA_036873755.1 Hanleya hanleyi | reverse complement strand
CCCTGTGTTCGAAAACTTACTTTGTGACGGTGATGACAACAAATTCAGTTGTAAGGGGGTGAGTCGACGCGACTCTAACATCAGCAAGGCTCTGTACCTGAATGTCCTCCAGAGCCAGGCCAGTGCGAGTGGCACTAACCGAGGTTTCCGTATCATCGACCACCAGATGCGCTCGTATACCCAGGAACGGGACGCCTTCACATACTTTTACCCCAAGCGCAAAGTCCTGCCCGATGGTGTGACTACAATCTATCTTGACATTTAGAGTGATAAATACGAACACTGCGAATATTCCACTGGACTAAGGAACTGTTCTATAATTCAATTTGTATGGGTACCAAACGCCTTTGATATATATGTTCTATGAGTACTGATGATATTGCACCGAATTAACTGTTGCATATAGGTTCAATAATTGTATGGGTACCAACCGCCTTTGATAAGGCACCCCCTGTTCTGGGCTTCAATTTTCACATGGTTGTTCTCACGTTGTTATTGTTACTGAATAAAAAAAAAGATCTCACCAAAAAACGCTGTCTTGTGTGTTTTATTCATAATGAATAAATGCCCAATGTGGAGATTCAGTCAAACTGAAATCAGTGGTGTAGGATGGGGCCAAAATGTAACCCATCAATGTTAGAATGCAAGCGCACTATAGTAAAATAGAGAGAGCCAATGAAATCAGCCCACAGACCAAGTACGTGTATTTGGTCTAGGTTTGGAGCGGGCATTTCATTGAGCTGCGTGTATACGGCGAGTGAAGAACCGGCCAACACGTATAGATTATGATTATAAGTTCTATGTAGCGCGCTGCGAGCGGGGGAAACCCCCCAGCCAGGGTGTACATTCCGTGGGACTACTTTCTGCCCGCGGAGGCAGACCACATCATCACCAGACCGCATCACCGCGGAGGAATACATGGAACTATTTTTGACCTGCAAAGGCTATCTATTGTCCCTGAACTATAGCCTAGACAGGTCAGTACATGCTTTGATCACGTGATCGCCAGATGACCTTGAGACCCCTTAAATTTTACCCGGGGGAACAAATAAGTAGGTCAATAATAAGGAATTTCAGTTTTATATACTACTTATGAGCACGCTAAGGAATCCTGTCTGGGGCTACCAGATATATACATCCAAATTATATCAGATTGCCAAATTATTTTGCTATACGTGAGCACGTATATAACCTGGCCCCAACATATTCAGATCTGTTTTCCGGTTGTTTTGCATACTATGGTAAGGGCTAAAGATGTATAACTTGGCCCCTCATGTTCGGACTTGTTCACTGGAAGTTTCGTGCCTGGAAGTTGCGCAACCGGAAGAGCAGTTAACCGCGCACACGGATGCACAACCAAAAGTGCGCAACCGGAAATGACTCCACAAACCTCCACTGTGCATGCGTAAGTGCGGTTAACTGCTCTTCTATATCACTCACCATCTATGGCTAATTAGCGAAATCAGCTGAAACTCAAACCCAAGATACCCAATAGCTCTACCTTTATAAATATTCAACAAACAGGACAAATGTACTCCTCCCCTCGACCTCCATAGCTCGGAATAGTAAGGAAAATGTCATCCCCTCACCATCCAACAACAGAAATGTACATCAGGGTTACATTGTTATCACAAAAGTTCCATGAAGACCGTTATATTAACATTTCAAATAAGTTACATGTGACGTCAGTCTTCAACCCTTGAGTACACGGTAATCTCAGTCTTCTGCCATCGCATATTGAACCAGCCCTTGGTACAATCACCAGAACCCGATCTCCGAACACGCTTCCGGAATACTGGGGAGGGAGAGGGTGGTACTTTATAGTTCCAGCCCATGGATGTCACACACAAGAGACAAGGATGGAGAGAGTGGATTGGTTGTAGGGTCAACAATCGACGTCACCGGGATTGGCGACACTCTACCAATAATTATCCGTATCAAAATATACAGTTGAATACTAGCTGAGTAGACAACTTGCTGTGATCAAGTACTAGTAACTCAGACACACTGTCATATACGGTCACAGAATGAAAGCCAAGTGTGGCTTCAACATGGAAGGATTCTAGCTGTCTTTGACCATCGTGCACTAGGATATACTTGGGGTATTTGGCAATGCCAGCTTTCATGGTGAACTTCCATCGAGAGTTTCTCAGTTGATGTCACAGGTGATACTGTCATGCCAAGTGGATTTATGCATCGAGAGGCTTCTAGATTTTTGGTGATTTTATGCTTAATACATTACAAGTAGCGAAAATACTGGTGGTCTGATACCATATTGTGACAATCCCCTAGAGACCAGGGCAATTTTGTTTGTAGGGCTGTCATCAATAAGGTGGCCAGATAGAAACAATGCAACATCTTCTTTTTCTTCAGAACCACACATTTTAACCAGATATCTGTACCGATCGGTTTTCTACACCACGCCTAACCGATCTTTGCCTTCTCTCTTGTGAGCACCTTGGTCTAATCTTTCTAACGCATTTGGATGCCACATCGTTCCGATCATAGTACGATTCTCTCATCTTGTATACCGTTTTGGCAAATAAGTCCGTATATTAACCTTTCGGCAGCTCTCTTCTGAGCCGTGAGATGGATTAAGGTTATTCGGTATTACCTGCATGTAATAGAGAAAATGATTATGAATAGGGCCTTAACCACAAAACATGAATACGAAAATCCAACCTAAATATCTACAGTATACCTTAATGCATGCTAAATTTTCATCTCGAAAAATCGAAAACGCTGCAGAAACAGACGCAACTAAATATCTCTACATCGCTTACTCGTGGTAGGTGAAATTGTTTCCCAGCAATCAACAATGGCAACTAATGATTCTCTGTCACATTCCGGATATCAAACGCATTAATAACTTGATAACTTGTGAAAGACATCTTTAAAGCTTGACATGTATTATGTAACCAACTTGAGAGCCATTCTATAGATGACAACAAACCTACAACAAACCTCTTTGGTATATTAGTCATTTTAGAAAACAGTTCTGTCTTTGTAGTTCAATGGTACAAGTGTAACATTCAATATATACGTGATATTATTGACTCAAATGGAAAATATTGAGATTCGAGGATTTCAAAATAAAATTTGTTATAAAAGGAACTTGCCTGGATTATAACAAACCGGAACAAAATGTTCTTAGATAATGGATTGTTATATTCGATCTGGAATTTGTTACCCAATTACAGATAACGCCGGTAATAACGATTTACTGTCGATGTACCAGATTGGTTTATCTAACACTAATCTATCTGACCACTGTAATCAAGAAATAGAAACATAAAACATTTTATTACGTTAAAATACTGTGGAACAATCTTGAAATATGACTGAGAACAGAAACCGAAATGAGATGTGAGATTATGGCTGACAAGAAATCTTGAGATATGACTATAAACAATGTAACATTAACACACTTTTGTTACTTAAAAAAGGGCATACACTCTACAATACCGGTACGTCAAAATTGCATTGGCATTGGCATATTTCTATGAATAGACATAAATTAATACGCAACAATGAAAGGGTGGTGGCAAACGATGTAGGCGTATACAAGAACTCATGTGACCTCACACACAAATATACTAGCTGCATATTTATAAGAACATCACAAGAACCAAAAGTGATCACTGCGATGATTTGTATCTCAGCCACGCTTGTGTTGTAGCTATTCGTGTGGACATCTTGAATGACATGCCCACAAGCCCCCTAGCACAGGATAGCGGTATTAGATACAAGTATTTCAGAGCGATGATGTAAGAGCTGCTGTCATATCAAGTCATCTGTTGGAAATGATGAACTATGTGACCGCCAGAAGTAGTAGCGTTACGTTAAATCGAACCGCATTCTCCCCGGATGTAACTATGACGTCACAACTTCCTATGTTGGCGCCATCTGTACACTTTGGACGCAAGGGAGACAACTCTGGCTGGTAGATGGGGCGCGACCTCTGGCCATGTCCAGACTTGTCATCGGCAATGGCGGATCACTATAGTTCGGTTAACCTTTGACCATTGTATTCTTCCGCGGTGATGCGGTCATGTCTGGCGGTGATACGGTCGCCTCCGCGGAGAAAAAGTAGTCCCCAGAATTTAAATACGCTGCATGGTCCGATGGGGTCGAGTGAGGTATCAAAGTGAAGCTTATGTGAAGGGGCATCTGATGGGCTGGGTGTGGGGTTGGAATAGCGTCATTCTGCGCATGCGCGGTAGACCAAGGGTATGGAAATAGACGTTTTGGGATCTAGGGGAGCCACTAATGGTCCGATGGGGTCGAGTGAGGCATCAAAGTGAAGCTTATGTGAAGGGGCATCTGATGGGCTGGGTGTGGAGTTGGACTAGTGTCATTCTGCGCATGCGCGGTAGACCAAGTGTATGGAAATAGACGTTTTGAGATCTAGGGGAGCCAGTATTGGTCCGATTGGGTCGAGTGAGGTATCAAAGTGAGGCCTATGTGAGGGGGCATCCAATGGGCTGGGTGTGGGGTTGAACTAGCGTCATTCTGCGCATGCGCGGCGGACCAAGGGTATGGAAATAGACGTTTTGGGATCTAGGGGAGCCACTCATGGGCCAATTGGGTCGAGTGAGGTATCCATGTGAAGTCTATGTGAGGGGGCATCCGATGGGCTGGGTGTAGGGTTGAACTAGTGTCATTCTGCGCATGCGGGGCGGACCAAGGGTATGGAAATAGACGTTTTGAGATCTAGGGGAGCCACTCATGGGCCAATTGGGTCGAGTGAGGTATCAATGTGAAGCTTATGTGAAGGGGCATCTGATGGGCTGGGTGTGGGGTTGAAATAGCGTCATTCTGCGCATGCGCGGTGGACAAAGTGTATGGAAATAGACGTTTCGGGGTCTAGGGGAGCCCCTAATGGGCCGATGGAGTCGTATGTGGTATCCATGTGAAGCCTATGTGAGGGGGCATCTGACTGGACTAGTGGCTCGAGCGTTGTCACCATTCTGCGCATGCGCAGACAGGGAATTGTGGGAAAAGGGTATGGAAATAGACGTTTTGGGATCTAGGGGAGCCCCTAATGGGCCGATGGGGTCGTATGAGGTATCAATGTGAAGCATTCGCGAAGGGGCATCCAGTCATGGGTGGGTGCCTGTAAAATTTTTCCTGAAAAAAAAAAACGAAACACGGACTTTATCGAAAAATCCGGGAAAATGCCTATATGGGGTATGGGGGTATATAGGTCGCCGGGGTTAACGGGGCTTGGCTATCAATAGAGTTATCTCCCCCTAGTTCCAGGGTGGGTGTATGTCAAATTTTTCCTGAAAAAAATACGGAACACGGACTTTATCCTAAATTACGGAAAATTACAAGCGTCTAGTCCGTCATTCATAATCCAGCCGTCGTCCATTAGAGAATATCCGCGTCCATAATCCAAAGACCTATTCCATTTCCATATAACAGTATTAACACCAAATTCAAAAAGACAAAAGTATACATAAACATACATGTAGGCTTGTTTCCAGCAAGAGAGAAGCGGTCAACAATTTTCAATGATGCCGGCAAGACATCATGATGTTCCAAAATATCAAATCCGTATCGCTGATCAGTATTCTTAATCCATAATATTCGTTATAGAGTCAAGTCAAGTGCTTATATGGGGTATGGGGGGTATAGGACCATCCTGGGAAACCTACTTCTCGACATTTGCGGTATAGGTTGTGGGGTCTCGTTTTCATGATAGGAAGTGTCGCGGAGCGAATCGGTGAAATTTTTGAAAAAAGTCGCCGAGACCCATATAGACCCATATAGTCCCATACTGGGGTATAGGACCGATGTTTGTCCCACTTGGAAACCTACTTCTAGACATTTGCGGTAGGGTTGTTTGGATTTGTTTTCTTAGTCTCGTCATTTAGAACATGATAGGAAGTGTCCCGGCACGAAACGGTGAAATTTTTGAAAAAAGTCACCGAGACCCATATAGACCCATATAGTCCCATACTGGGGTATAGGACCGATGTTTGTCCCACTGCGAAACCTACTTCTCGACATTTGCGGTAGGGTTGTTTGGATTTGTATTCTTAGTCTCGTCATTTAGAACACGATAGGAAGTGTCGTGGAGCGAATCGGTGAAATTTTTGAAAAAAGTCACCGAGACCCATATAGACCCATATAGGCCCATACTGGGGTTTAGGACTGATGTTTGTCCCACTGGGAAACCTACTTCTAGACATTTGCGGTAGGGTTGTTTGGATTTGTTTTCTTAGACTCGTCATTTAGAACACGATAGGAAGTGTCGCGGAGCGAATCGGTGAAATTTTTGAAAAAAGTCACCGAGACCCATATAGTCCCATACTGGGGTATAGGACCGATGTTTGGCCCACTGGGAAACCTACTTCCAGACATTTGCGGTAGGGTTGTTTGTTTTCTTAGTCTCGTCATTTAGAACATGATAGGAAGTGTCCCGGAGCGAATCGGTGAAATTTTTGGAAAAAGTCACCGAGGCCTGGGTAGGCTCATAGAGACCCATATACTGGAGTATAAGCCCAATGTATGTATAAATCCATACTGGGTGGACGTGTTGGGCTCTAGGTGGGCCACTAATGGTCCAATGGTGTCGTATGAGGTCTTATTTTGAAGCTCTCATGCAGGAGCACTTGACTACACTAATGGTTCGTCCGTGTTCAATAGTCTGCGCATGCGCAGCCTGGCCGTAGTAGAGAAAGCAGGCATTTTTGGGGTATGTGGGTGTGTGTTTGGGGTAGAGAAGTGTGGTCAACAGTATGTTGGCAAGACCACCCAAAGACTCCATCTTAGGGTGAACGGTCACAGAAAATCCGTTAGGAAAAAGCAATTGCTTATAGGTAGGCATTTTTCTGGACCCGACCACGGCTGGGATAACTTTAGTATTCAGATCATATCCATCTACTAAGGATTTCCCTTTTGGATTTGAGAGAAAAATCCGAGAGCGGGAATTATTCTGGATGCTAGAACTTGGGTCAGTGTTTCCGTTTGGTTTAAATGATAATGTCAGTGGGTTCGGCAATGCTACAAACCGCCGTTCAAATATATCCAACATTACCCAACTATTTAAACCCCATCAACGGAGACATCGCAGCCATGGTTGGCGAAAGTTTAATAGTTCGATGATTCACGATCATACCACTTTAAATTACTTAGTGGGTTTAACTAACATACCCAATAGTATACATAGCTTACGTACAGTTCTGTATGCGTTACCTCTGAGAGCTTTAGATCAAATAGCCAGAGATATACAACAATCTGCGTCTTCAGGAAATATAATACCATCAAAAATCATTAAAGTATGTCAAGATATAGCGTATTTTCGGTTGTATCGTCCAGTGAATATAATCGAAACCTCTCAAGATCGGCTTTTCTTGAAACTCAACTACTTAGATAAAGGACTGGACATCATTAATTTACCTCGAATCCTGAATGATCCAGAGGTATACGCAACGCTGTACCAAACTATTTTAAGTTCACAGAACCTCCTTGCATTTCATATAAGTACACTAAATCTATAGCCACCAAAATATTCAATTACTCCAATGCTGTCCAGGAGTTTGAATGGAACTTATACACGTCAGGAGGCTATAGTTGTGATTGTGAATCGTCGAACTTTATCTATACACCATGCAAACATATTGTGAGTGGTGACCTTGATGTGGTGAGTGATAGGGGTCTGAAATTACTCCTGATGAAGGGACCTAAATATAGAGAGCCAAGAAGAATAAATCTGAAGGCCGATCAGAAGATAGTCCTGTCTGCATTGGAACAGTATGTTATTGATTGGTCTAAGTGAGAAAAAGTTGAACCTACAGTACTCGCTGATTGGCTGGACCTCACCAAGAGCAAGGTCGTTGAAACAATCCGCCATATTGACAGAAGTACTCTTCCCAAGCAAAACAAGTTCTGAGAAACCTCAATTCGCAAGAAGTTCTAGCAAATCTCCAGAGTAAATTCGTCATAGTCCCAGCAGACAAAGCTCCGAATAATATAATATTCATATGTAAATATTACTATTACCAGGTGCTGGTTAAAGAATTGAGTGTAGACATATCTTCATCAAATACGTCTACTTACTCCCAAACTGCATTTAGTCTGGAAGATTTATTTAACAATCACAAAAAGTTTCTCAGGGAAAGAGGTATTTGTCTTCCAACCAATCATAACGACATACCAAAAATATACTGGACTCCCAAAATGCATAAATCACCATACAAAGCTAGATTCATAGCTGGTTCTAGAAGCTGCACCACCAAGCTTCTTTCAACCTTATTGACGAGGGCCCTTCAGGAGGTAAAAGCATTTTGGGAAAGGTATTGCGCCACTATTTCTAAGAACTCTGGCGTTGAATGTATGTGGATATTGAAAAACTCAAAATGTCTTACGGAAGAACTTGATGCTAAAGGTCACATACCGTACAGACATGTATCCAGATGGGATTTCTCGACTCTCTATACTACAATCCCTCATCAGGACCTTATTGACCGTATAAGTTCATTAATAGTATCTGTGTTCAAGAAAACTGATCGTAGATATATTAATGTCGGAAGCCATAAAGCATTCTTTAGCTCGACTACATACAAGAGATATCATTCATGGGATGTTTCTTTGTTTATAGAGTTGCTTGAATTTCTCATTAAAAATATCTATGTGAAATTTGGCAACACAATATATCAGCAGCATATAGGTATTCCAATGGGTACTAATTGTGCACCCCTGTTGGCCGACCTGTATCTGTTCTCTTATGAATATGACTATATGCAGGCGCTTTCAAAAACCGATCAATTCAAAGCCCGTTCCTTCTCATTCACCAAACGCTATATAGACGATCTTCTCGCTGTGGATAATCGCTATATAAATGACGCAGTGAAGGATATATATCCACCTTCACTGGATTTGAAGGAAACTACAGATAGCCCTACAGGCACATCTTATTTAGATCTCTACCTCTATAAAAATAAGCGGGCATTCTCTCTCGTCGACTTTATGACAAAAGAGATGATTACAATTTCGACATCGTAAACTATCCCTTTCTGGATAGTAATATTCCAGTGGGACCTGCATATGGCGTATACATATCTCGCTTAGTAGCATTTGCTAGATCCTGTGTTAAATGTGATGATTTTAATCAACGTCACAAAACATTGTTGCAGAAACTTATAAAACAGGGCTATTCCACCAAGCGCCTCCACTCAAAGTTTCTCAAATTTGGCGATACATATGCATGCTGATAGCAAAATACGAACGTAGCGTGCAAGATCTATGGCGCTACGTTTTGTAACTTGTGTCTAATTCCGCTTAACCCGGGGCTAGGGGCCGTATGAACCCATGTACTTCAAGATCCACATGGTACTCATATGAACAGTCACAATCAAAGCGTGACTGAGATACATCTTTTTTAGATGACGACTCTATAACGAATATTATGGATTAAGAATACTGATCAGCGATACGGATTTGATATTTTTGGAACATCATGATGTCTTGCCGGCATCATTGAAAACTGTTGACCGCTTCTCTCTTGCAGGAAACAAGCCTATGTTTATGTATACTATGATTGTCTTTTTGAACTTGGTGCTAATACTGTTATGTGGAAAATGGAATAGGTCTTTGGATTATGGACGCGGATATTCTCTAATGGACGACGGCTGGATTATGAATGACGGACTAGACGCTTGTAATTCACGGTTCGAATGGGTCGTGTGAGGTATCAATGTGAAGCTTGTGTGGGGTAGGGTCAGAATGGCGTGTTTTTAAATGCAAGTCGCGTCAATCTGCGCATGCGCAGTCTGGCCGTAGTAGAGAAAGCAGGCAGTTTGGGGGGTATGTGGGTGTGTGTTTGGGGTAGAGATGGACCGCTATGAGTCCGAATGGGTCGTGGAAGGTGTCAAAGTGAAGCTTGTGTGGGTTAGAGTCAGAATGGTGTGTTTTTAAGTGCAAGTCGCGTTAATCTGCGCATGCGCAGTTGGTTGTAGTAAGTAAAGTGGCCATTTTGGGGCAGTACATGAAGGTATTTTGGGTCGAGATGGGCTATTCACGGTTCGAATGCGTCCTGGAAGGTGTCATCTTGTAGCTCTCGGGGTGTAGACCCTGATTTGAGGGCTGTTCACGTCACCTGTGACGTCATCGGTGACGTCATCAGTACGAGTAGTAAGTAAAGTGGATATTTTGGGGCAGTGAAAGGAAGGTATTTGGTGTAGAGATGGTCCATCCTTGGTCCGAATGCGTCCTGGGAGGTGTCATTTTGTAGCTCTCGGGGTGTAGACCCCGATTTGGGGGGCTGTTCACAGCATCTGTGACGTCATTGGTGACGTCATCAGTACGAGTACTAGCGAAAGTGTGCATTTTGGGGCAGTGAAGGAAGGTATTTGGGGTAGGGATGCTTCATCCTCAGTCCGAATGCGTCGTGTGGGGTGTCATCTTGTAGTTTTCGGCGTGCAGACCTCGATTTGAGGGCTGTCCACAGCATCTGTGGAGTCATTGGTGACGTCATCAGTAGGAGGAGCAGCGAAAGTGAGCATTTTGGGGCAGTGAAGGATGGTATTTGGTGTAGAGATGGACCATCCTTGGTCCGAATGCGTCATGGGAGGTGTCATGTTGTAGCTCTCGGGGTGTAGACCCCAATTTGAGGGATAGCCACAGCATCTGTGACGTCATTGGTGACGTTATCAGTACGACGTTATCAGTGCGAAAGTGGGCATTTTTTAGCAGTGAAGGATGTTACTTGGTGTAGACATGGACCATCCGCGGTGCGAATGCGTCGTGTGAGGTGTCATCTTGTAGCAACGCCCACCAACGCCATTCTTAATGCTTCAACGCCCTGGTGAAATAGCTCAGAAGCTCTGATATTCCATGGAATTGTCACCAATTCTTCGAAATGCAGTGACGCCCGTCAACGCCCGTCGTTACACCTTAACACTCTAACATAACGCCATGATATAGACCGGAGAGAGAACAACAACAGCAACAACAACAACAAGCATGACACATGAGAGAACAACAACAACAAGAAGTTTTTTCATATAGTTTATTCTCCCCAATGTTACATCATACCCACGCTGGGGGAGCCGCGTTGGGTATATTTACAATTCAAGAAGATTCTTGTCCAATCAGCGGCCACCATTTGCATCTGTCATATTCGTTCCTGTCCGTTAGATGTATTCTCGGCTACTCTTGTCCAATCAGAAGTCGCCATTTCAGAAAGTTCCATCTTCGGCCATGTTCGCTCTGAACCGTTTGTTCTAATCGTCATCGGGCAGGCCAGGATACCGTTGAGGAAACATATCCTCAGATAGTTATACCGAATCTGTGCTGTATTATACCACATGAATAACAACAAGTTCAGCAATGTTCATACAGTTTATTATCCCCAATGTTACATCATACCCAGGCTGGGGGAGCCGCCCTGGGTATGTTTAGTATGTTCACAGCAAAACAAATTGAAATATCAAACACCATGTTTTATTATTTAACGCACCGTCACATTAGGTACAAGTGTTTACTGAGCTCAAGTCAACGATCAGCATGTAGACATATAGTGTATGTACGGCATGTTATGGTATTCATCAGTGCACGGGTGACGCGTTCAACCGATGGGTTGGTCGATCAGCTTGGTCACGAAAAACGTAACATTGGTGACCCTCTCCACTGTCCACTTGGTGTTGGGGCGTTGTTGTTGGGCCCATTTCAAGGGATCCACGGTGTCCAGTTTCTCCAGCATCGTCTCTAGTAACGCCCTATCCGTGATGGTAAACGGTTGGTCAAATACCCGGATGTTACTGCTCGGGTAAAAGTATCGGACTTGGTCTGTCTCCTTATGCCGCAGCACATGACCAAATGCCAGATTTAATTTGAAGGACGTAGCTTGGTCATTGAAGACGGCTTCCATGTAGCTGCGTAGACGGGCGAGGTCGGTCAGTCGGAAATTGTAGATGTCTGGAATAGGGCGATGACGGTGGAAACAGTGCCGTATCATTGGCCAATGGCGCCGATAGATGTCACTCACTGGATGGGCGTCCTGTAAGAGACCGCTAGGAACATTTATGGACTCGTCCAGAAAATGTTCGATGTCGTCAGGCGTATGACTCGAAACCGTAACGCTGGGGTCCGGCTGGATATCCAGGCCCTCCTGGATCGTGGGTATAGGCGGGCTCTTCGTCATCGCATCACCAGTGGCGTTCGTCTCCCCGGGTTCATCTTCACTGGGTCTGACCTTCCGCGGCTCCTCTTTAGTGGAAAGTTGTCGCCCAAACCGTAGAGACGGAGCATGCATCAAACGTTGGTGCTGTCTTAACCGACTGGGTCGTTTGAAGAGTCGACCACAATCATTACATTGTACCGTCGCACCCGCGTGGAGTACCCTCTCATGACGCAGTAATTTATCCTCCCGATTGAATGACCGTGCGCAGATTATACAAGTATACCGTGCATCGTTGTGGATGGAGGCCTCGTGGCGTCGTAAATTATCTAGACGAGTAAACAGCTTCTGGCAAGTTGTGCAAGTGAACATCTTGGTGGTTGACAGAGTGTCTGATGAAACGTCCAGGCCGCTTCCCCTTTATAGCACGCTAGCTGGTGATCTATTTTTAGCACACTCAGTTCAACTATCCCCAAGTCGAGGGCCGAGCCGTGACATCTTCGGTAACCTCCGTGTCTCTTCGGTCACCTCCGTAACGTCAACGATCAACATGTAGACATATAGAGTATGTACGGCATGTTATGGTATTCATCAGTGCATGAGTGACGCATTCAGCCGATGGGGGTGGTCGGTCAGCTTGGTAACGAAAAACGTAACATTGGTCACACTCTCCACTGTCCACTTGGTGTTGGGGCGTTGTTGCTGGGCCCATTCCAAGGGATCCACGGTGTCCAGTTTCTCCAGCATCGTCTCTAGCGACGCCCGGTTAATGGTAAACGGTTGGTCAAATACCCGGATGTTACTGCTCGGGTAAAAATATCGGGCTTGGTCTGTGTCCTTATGCTGCAGCACATAACCAAACACCAGATTTAATTTGAAGGACGTAGCTTGGTCATTGAAGATGGCTTCCACGTAGTTGCGTAGACGGGTGAGGTCAGTCAGTCGGAAATTGTAGATATCTTGAATAGGGCGATGACGGTAGAAACAGTGCCGGATCATGGGCCAATGGCGCCGATAAATGTCACTCACTGGATGGTCTTCGTGTAACAGATCGCTGGGAACATTTATGGGTTCGTCCGCGAAGTGTACTTTGCCCTCCACGTCGTACAAAATCTGGCCCAAGGTCTTGTCGTCGGAATTTGACTGTTGAATTAGGGCGACATCATCATCGGCCCTCGTGCGATGGGTGCGAGTTTCCCCTGTTTCGATATTGATGCCTACGGGCTCTTCTACCTGCAAACGTGGCTGCGGAACAGGGTGTCGTGTGCGTTGGTGTCGCACCAACTGACTGGTCAGTTTGAAAAGCCGACCACATTCTTCGCATGGACGCTTGGGTACTTCATGGCGTGCACGTGTGTGGCGCTGTAAATGATCCGGGCGCTGAAACGACAGTGTACATATCGTACAGTTATACCGGGCGGTTCCTTCGTGCTTGGTAGCCTCATGGCGGCGCAAGTCGTGCAGACGAGTGAATGATTTCGAGCACGTAGTACAAGTGAACATCTTGGTGGTTGACAGAGTGTCTGATGAAACGGCCAGGCCGCTTCCCTTTTATAGCACGCTAGCTGGTATCATGTTCGGGCACCTCCGTGTCTCTTCGGTGATCTCCGTGACATCTTCGGTGACCTCCGTGTCCCGTGTCACGTGACCGGAACTGACCTTTGACCCCGGCGCGCAAATGGGCGTCAACGCCCGGAGGTGGTGGTGGTGGGAACTCCCGTGTGGCAGAGCTCTTGGATCGGAGCTTTTGGAGCTCAAAGCCTGTGGAGCTCAGATCTCGGAAGTGACATTTGCATACGACCTCTGTGAGGTCACTTCCGCTTCCGTTCACGTGACCGGGACTGACCTTTGACCTCGGCGCGCGCGGTGTAAAGGTTTCCACCGCGGAACTTCGTTCCCAGCGATCTGTTACACGAAGACCATCCAGTGAGTGACATTTATCGGCGCCATTGGCCCATGATCCGGCACTGTTTCTACCGTCATCGCCCTATTCAAGATATCTACAATTTCCGACTGACTGACCTCACCCGTCTACGCAACTACGTGGAAGCCATCTTCAATGACCAAGCTACGTCCTTCAAATTAAATCTGGCGTTTGGTTATGTGCTGCAGCATAAGGACACAGACCAAGCCCGATATTTTTACCCGAGCAGTAACATCCGGGTATTTGACCAACCGTTTACCATCATTAACCGGGCGTCGCTAGAGACGATGCTGGAGAAACTGGACACCGTGGATCCCTTGGAATGGGCCCAGCAACAACGCCCCAACACCAAGTGGACAGTGGAGAGTGTGACCAGTGTTACGTTTTTCGTTACCAAGCTGACCGACCACCCCCATCGGCTGAATGCGTCACTCATGCACTGATGAATACCATAACATGCCGTACATACTCTATATGTCTACATGTTGATCGTTGACGTTACGGAGGTGACCGAAGAGACACGGAGGTTACCGAAGATGTCACGGCTCGGCCCTCGACTTGGGGATAGTTGAACTGAGTGTGCTAAAAATAGATCACCAGCTAGCGTGCTATAACAGGGAAGCGGCCTGGCCGTTTCATCAGACACTCTGTCAACCACCAAGATGTTCACTTGCACAACTTGCCAGAAGCTGTTTACTCGTCTAGATAATTTACGACGCCACGAGGCCTCCATCCACAACGATGCACGGTATACTTGTATAATCTGCGCACGGTCATTTAATCGGGAGGATAAATTACTGCGTCATGAGAGGGTACTCCACGCGGGTGCGACGGTACAATGTAATGATTGTGGTCGACTCTTCAAACGACCCAGTCGGTTAAGACAGCACCAACGTTTGATGCATGCCCCGTCTCTACGGTTTGGGCGACAACTTTCCACTAAAGAGGAGCCGCGGAAAGTCAAACCCAGTGAAGATGAACCCGGGGAGACGAACGCCACTGGTGATGCGATGACGAAGAGCCCGCCTATACCCACGATCCAGGAGGGCCTGGATATCCAGCCGGACCCCAGCGTTACGGTTTCGAGTCATACGCCTGACGACATCGAACATTTTCTGGACGAGTCCATAAATGTTCCTAGCGGTCTCTTACAGGACGCCCATCCAGTGAGTGACATCTATCGGCGCCATTGGCCAATGATACGGCACTGTTTCCACCGTCATCGTCCTATTCAAGACATCTACAATTTCCGACTGACCGACCTCGCCCGTCTACGCAGCTACATGGAAGCCGTCTTCAATGACCAAGCTACGTCCTTCAAATTAAATCTGGCGTTTGGTCATGTGCTGCGGCATAAGGAGACAGACCAAGTCCGATACTTTTACCCGAGCAGTAACAGCCGGGTATTTGACCAACCGTTTACCATCACGGATAGGGCGTCACTAGAGACGATGCTGGAGAAACTGGACACCGTGGATCCCTTGAAATGGGCCCAACAACAACGCCCCAACACCAAGTGGACAGTGGAGAGGGTCACCAATGTTACGTTTTCCGTGACCAAGCTGACCGACCAACCCATCGGTTGAACGCGTCACCCGTGCACTGATGAATACCATAACATGCCGTACATACTCTATATGTCTACATGCTGATCGTTGAGTTGAGCTCAGTAAACACTTGTACCTAATGTGACGATGCGTTAAATAATAAAACATGGTGTTTGATATTTCAATTTGTTTTGCTGTGAACATACTAAACATACCCAGGGCGGCTCCCCCAGCCTGGGTATGATGTAACATTGGGGATAATAAACTGTATGAACATTGCTGAACTTGTTGTTATTCATATGGTATAATACAGCACAGATTCGGTATAACTATCTGAGGATATGTTTCCTCAACGGTATCCTGGCCTGCCCGATGACGATTAGAACAAACGGTTCAGAGCGAACATGGCCCAAGATGGAACTTTCTGAAATGGCGACTTCTGATTGGACAAGAGTAGGCGAGAATACATCTAACGGGCAGGAACGAATATGACAGATACAAATGGTGGCCTCTGATTGGACAAGAATCTTCTTGAATTGTAAATATACCCAACGCGGCTCCCCCAGCGTGGGTATGATGTAACATTGGGGAGAATAAATTATATGAAAAAAACTTCTTGTTGTTGTTGTTCTCTCATGTGTCATCCTTGTTGTTGTTGCTGTTGTTCTCTCTACGGTCTATATCATGGCGTTATGTTAGAGTGTTAAGTTGTAACGACGGGCGTTGACGGGCGTCACTGCATTTCGAAGAATTAGTGCCAATTCCATGGAATATCAGAGCTTCTGAGCTATTTCACCACAGCGTTGAAGCATTAAGAATGGCGTTGGTGGGCGTTGCTACAAGATGACACCTCACACGACGCATTCGTACCGCGGATGGTCCATCTCCACACCAAATAACATCCTTCACTGCCCCAAAAGGCCCACTTTCGCTACTACTCGTACTGATGACGTCACCAATGACGTCACAGATGCTGTGGCTATCCCTCAAATTGGGGTCTACACCCCGAGAGCTACAACATGACACCTCCCATGACGCATTCGGACCAAGGATGGTCCATCTCTACACCAAATACCATCCTTCACTGCCCCAAAATGCTCACTTTCGCTACTACTCCTACTGATGACGTCACCAATGACGCCACAGACGCTGTGGACAGCCCTCAAATCGAGGTCTGCACGCCGAAAACTACAAGATGACACCCCACACGACGCATTCGGACTGAGGATGAAGCATCCCTACCCCAAATACCTTCCTTCACTGCCCCAAAATGCACACTTTCGCTAGTACTCGTACTGATGACGTCACCAATGACGTCACAGATGCTGTGAACAGCCCCCAAATCGGGGTCTACTCCCCGAGAGCTACGAAATGACACCTCCCAGGACGCATTCGGACCATACCTTCCTTTCACTGCCCCAAAACACCCACTTTACTTACTACTCGTACTGATGACGTCACCGATGACGTTACAGGTGACGTGAACAGCCCTCAAATCGGGGTCTACATCCCGAGAGCTACAAGATGACACCTTCCAGGACGCATTCGAACCGTAAATAGCCCATCTCGACCCCAAATACCTTCATGTACAGCCCCAAAATGGCCACTTTACTTACTACAACCAACTGCGCATGCGCAGATTAACGCGACTTGCACTTAAAAACACACCATTCTGACTCTAACCCACACAAGCTTCACTTTGACACCTTCCACGACCCATTCGGACCCATAGCGGTCCATCTCTACCCCAAACACACACCCACATACCAAAAATTTCACCGATTCGCTCCGGGACACTTCCTATCATGTTCTAAATGACGAGACTAAGAAAACAAACAACCCTACCGCAAATGTCTGGAAGTAGGTTTCCCAGTGGGCCAAACATCGGTCCTATACCCCAGTATGGGACTATATGGGTCTCGGTGACTTTTTTCAAAAATTTCACCGATTCGCTCCGCGACACTTCCTATCGTGTTCTAAATGACGAGTCTAAGAAAACAAATCCAAACAACCCTACCGCAAATGTCGAGAAGTAGGTTTTCCAGTGGGACAAACATCGGTCCTACACCCCAGTATTGGACTATATGGGTCTATATGGGTCTCGGTGACTTTTTTCAAAAATTTCACCGTTTCGTGCCGGGACACTTCCTATCATGTTCTAAATGACGAGACTAAGAAAACAAATCCAAACAACCCTACCGCAAATGTCTAGAAGTAGGTTTCCCAGTGGGACAAACATCGGTCCTATATCCCGGTATGGGACTATATGGGTCTATATGGGTCTCGGCGACTTTTTTCAAAAATTTCACCGTTTCGTGCCGGGACACTTCCTATCATGTTCTAAATGACGAGACTAAGAAAACAAATCCAAACAACCCTACCGCAAATGTCGAGAAGTAAGTTTCCCAGGATGGTCCTATACCCCCCATACCCCATATAAGCATTTTCCGTAATTTAGGATAAAGCCCGTGCTCCGTATTTTTTTCAGGAAAATTTTTACATACACCCACCTTGGAACTAGGGGTAGATAACTCTATTGATAGCCAAGCCCCGTTAACCCCGGCGACCTATATACCCCCATACCCCATATAGGTATTTTCCCGGATTTTTCGATAAAGTCCGTGTTCCGGTTTTTTTTTTCATGAAAATTTTTACATGCTCCCACCCATGACTGGATGCCCCTTCACGAATGCTTCACATTGATACCTCATATGACCCCATCGGCCCATTAGGGGCTCCCCTAGATCCCAAAACGTCTATTTCCATACCCTTTTCCCACAATTCCCTGTCTGCGCATGCCACTAGTCCAGTCAGATGCCCCCTCACATAGGCTTCACATGGATACCTCATACGACTCCATCGGCCCATTAGGGGCTCCCCTAGACCCCGAAACGTCTATTTCCATACCCTTTGCCCACCGCGCATGCGCAGAATGACGCTATTTCAACCCCACACATAAGCTTCACATTGATACCTCACTCGACCCAATTGGCCCATGAGTGGCTCCCCTAGATCCCAAAACGTCTATTTCCATACCCTTGGTCCGCCGCGCATGCGCAGAATGACACTAGTTCAACCCCACACCCAGCCCATCGGATGCCCCCTCACATAGGCTTCACATGGATACCTCACTCGACCCAATTGGCCCATGAGTGGCTCCCCTAGATCCCAAAACGTCTATTTTCATACCCTTGGTCCGCCGCGCATGCGCAGAATGACGCTAGTTCAACCCCACACCCAGCCCATTGGATGCCCCCTCACATAGGCCTCACTTTGATACCTCACTCGACCCAATCGGACCAATACTGGCTCCCCTAGATCTCAAAACGTCTATTTCCATACACTTTTTTTTTTTTTTTTTTTTTTTTTATAAACTTTTTATTTCATTTAGAATATATATTACACATATACAGATTCACTCTTCTCTCACACTCAGTCATGCACATTATGTGTATAAATATATTACTATACTTACATATGTCTATAAATATAACTATACTGCACTTGCTTTCATTGCACAAATTATTAAAAGATATATAGATATAAGAGCAATATATATGCATGCACAAGCAAACATCGCACTGAATTTTTTTTTTTTCAACACACTGATCATGTTTTGAATATATTTTGAAACAGGGCCCTTTTTTTATTGAATTTGTCTACTCTGTTGTCTTTATACGCCGTGTATTTTTCAATTGAAAACTGGTCCGAAAATATACAGAGAAGTGATTTCCATACACTTGGTCTACCGCGCATGCGCAGAATGAGACTAGTCCAACTCCACACCCAGCCCATCAGATGCCCCTTCACATAAGCTTCGCTTTGATGCCTCACTCGACTCCATCGGACCAATAGTGGCTCCCCTAGATCCCAAAACGTCTATTTCCATACCCTTGGTCTACCGCGCATGCGCAGAATGACGCTATTCCAACCCCACACCCAGCCCATCAGATGCCCCTTCACATAAGCTTCACTTTGATACCTCACTCGACCCCATCGGACCATGCAGCGTATTTAAATTATGGGGACTACTTTTTCTCCGCGGAGGCGATCGTATCACCGCCAGACATGACCGCATCACCGCGGAAGAATACAATGGTCAAAGGTTAACCGAACTATAGTGATCCGCCATTGCCGATGACAAGTCTGGACATGTCCAGAGGTCACGCCCCATGTACCAGCCAGAGTTGTCTCCCTTGCGTCCAAAGTGTACAGATGGCGCCACCATAGGAAGTTGTGACGTCATAGTTACATCCGGGGAGAAATCGGTTCGATTTAACGTAACGCTATTACTGCCAGATATAAAAAAAAATTGTCAAACGGGGACTATTTATTGAATGCAAGTTCCCATTCAGAGCAAATACCTGTGAGGTCCAACACCGACCAAGCGATTTATTCTCCACCATGTTTACAGGACACAACACTACAATCACGATGATTTGTACAAAGGGGAAGCCTTGGGGACGAAACGTCCACCAGCAGAATCTCACGGTACACAGGCAACAGGGGTGGTGGATAACCATGCCGGAGTACTGACAAGAAGTAATATGACACCACAGACAAATGTACTGAGTGCGTATTTCTAAAAACATCACAGATGATGATTTGTATACCATCCACGCTTTTATTGTAGATGTTCATGTGGACATCTTGAAGGACAAGACCACACGACCCCTAGTACCGGCTTGAGCGGTATTAGATAAAAATATTTCAGAAGGATGAGGTATAATAGCCCTATCAAGTCATCTATGTGATTATGTGACTATATAAAGGCCAGATAGGAAAAAAACCCCGGCCCAAATGAGAATAAAGACAGAACTCATGTAGCAATATACAGTATCGCCCCAAGGTCAAAAAGTCTAAGAGCCTTAATTGCTCTTTCCCTACTACTACTATTTCTGTGAATAACCATAATGACAGAACTCATATATATCAATATACATCGAAAGCAGTATCGTCCCATGGTCACAGGTCAAAGAGCCTGATGTTGCTCTTTCCTCACTCATTCAATTTCTATGAATATGGATCAATACAGAGCTACATGTAATGTATCAATATACTGACCGAAGCGGTATCGCCCAGATCTAGCACCAAAGTGGTTAATATAATATCAGATATTGTGAAATTCGGGTAATTAATTTATTATTGCCTGAAGCAAATATAAAGTGATTAAGGTCATTCGTGAATGAAATTACCACTTAAAACTGACCAGCGGCCAAACAGTAGAGATACACCATAAATCAGATAGGGTTTAACTATAAGTTCGTGCGTTAGGTGTAATGATGTTTTACCTGTATGATGGTTTACCTGTATTTTTTTCATATCGGTATCGCACAGATCTAGCACCAAATGTGATAAAATGATATCAGGTAGTGTCTACCAAGTTCATTTGATATAAGAGCGTGTTCGTTTCATACTGCAATAAGAGAACTGGAAACTTAAACGATGTTAGTAGTGGATAGAGGGCAACTAAAGTCTCCATCCACCCGGATGTAACTATGACGTCACAACTGGATGGTTTTGTAACGAGGCTTTTGATTGGTTGAATTGTAAGTGTGAGGTTGAATTTGATTGGTTGAGGTGTGGTCCCTGTTGTAAAGCAAGATGGTGGGTGTCGGCCCTGTTGTAAAGCAAGATGGCGGCGTGGTTCGGGCATGTTCGGGCATGTTCGGGCAAAAAAAAGTTCCGGCAAAAAAAAAAAAAAAAAATGTATTCATGCGCGGTGATGCGGTTTGGCCGTGGTTTTGGCGGTGATTCGGTCTCGGGAAAAAGCTTCCGCGGAGAAAAAGTAGTCCCCAGATAAAATGGTCCGATGGGGTCGAGTGAGGTATCAAAGTGAAGGTTAGGTGAAGGAGCATCTAATGGGCTGGGTGTGGGGTTGAAATATCGTCATTCTGCGCATGCGCGGCGGCCGAAGGGTATGAAAATAGCCTTTTTGGATCTAGGGGAGCCCCTAAGGGTCCGATGGGGTCGAGTGAGGCATCAAATTGAAGGTTAGGTGAAGGGGCATCTGATGGGCTGGGCGCGGGGTTGAACTATCGGCATTCTGCGCATGCGCGGAGGCCAAAGGGTATGAAAATAGCCTTTTTGGAGCTAGGAGATTGACTACTGGTCCAGTGGGGTCGAGTGAGGTATCGATGTGAAGCATTCGTGAAGGGGCATCTGATGGGCTGGGTGTGGGGTTGAAATATCGGCACTCTGCGCATGCGCGGTGGCCCAAGGGTATGGAAATAGCGGTTTTGGAGCTAGGGGAGTCCCTAATGGGCCAATGGAGTCGTATGAGGTATCAAAGTGAAGCATTTGTGAAGGGGCATCTGATGGACTGGGTGTGGGGTTGAACTATCGGCATTCTGCGCATGCGTGGTGGCCCAAGGGTATGGAAATAGCCGTGTTGGAGCTAGGGGAGCCCGTAATGGACCAATGGGGTCGAGTGAGGTATCAAAGTGAAGCATTCGTGAAGGGGCATCTGATGGGCTTGATATGGGGTTGAACTATCGGTATTGTGCGCATGCGCGGTGGCCCAAGGGTATGGAAATAGCCGTGTTGGCAGCTAGGGCAGCCCCTAATGGACCAATGGGGTCGAGTGAGGTATCAAAGTGAAGCTTATGTGAAGGGGCATCTGATGGGCTGGGTGTGGGGTTGAACTATCGGCATTCTGCGCATGCGCGGTGGCCCAAGTGTATGAAAATAGCCGTGTTGGGATGTAGGGAGCCCCTAATGCACCAATGGGGTCGAGTGAGGTATCTAAGTGAAGCATTCGTGAAGGGGCATCTGATGGGTTGGGTGTGCGGTAGGAATATCATTCTGCGCATGCGCAGATGCAATACGGAGGTCTCGTCCAATCAGAAGCGAGTATTTCAAATCCGTCCCAGAGCTCTCGTCCAATCAGAAGCAAGTATTTTGACCCGGTGCATTATGGGACATATCCAAGATGGCGGCACGTATGTTCAAGATGGCGGCACATCCGGTGTCGAAAACTGGCCATTTTGTCGGATGTGGTCACTCAGTGTCGAAAACTGGACCCTGTATGACGTCACTTCCGGGTTTTTCACTAAAAACTACCTCCAAACATAGAAGAGTTCCACATGTTTCCTCTTAGACGTCCGTATGTTCAATCGCCGGTGTGTTTTGTGTTTTCCCGCCCCGCCCCAGCGCCCCGCAGCGCGAGCGCGCGCGCGAGTTCTCCGGAAGTGCGCGTCATCCCCGGCAGTGCGCGCGCGGACGCGGGGCAAAAGGTCAAAGGGTCACCTCCAGGTCAGACGGTCCAATGTCCAATGAGACAATGTTGCGAGGTGTGAGTGAGTGCAAGAATGTATTCATCCGCGGTGATGCAGTCATGTCTGGCGGTGATTCGGTCTCGGGGAAAAAGCTTCCTTGCCCAATGCCTACGGACTTTACCGAAGATACACGGACTTTAACGAAAAGACACGGACGTACACGAAAAGACGCGAAGGTGAACGCCATTGTTGGAAACCTCCCACAGACAGGTCAGTACATGCATTTCTATGTTGTTCACGCATAATAAAAGGATTGATCTGTAATCTGTGTTGTTGTTGTTGCTCCCTTTTTTTTGGACTAACCCATCAGAATAGTACGTATCACGGACTATACCCGTAGAGCTACATCTGGTCTATAAAACACGTCCCTCTCGATCCCACACCTTCATTTCTACAGAGCCATGGCGGAGACCCAGCCCCATGCGACTCGCATTTTACAGTATGCCACCGTGGTGAATTCATTCACGGGTTACCGAGCAGTGGTCCGGTCCATGTTTGCAGATGGCGACGACAACGAGGGACGACGCCAGATCCTGAACGAGTTCACAGAAGCGGTCCTACACAGAGTGCACTCGATGGAGAGGCGTGCCATCACTCACCACTACTGGACTATGACAGCCATCCTTGATGCTCGGGCTATGGACCACGAGCGCTCACGCCGCAACCAGCACCGGCTGGTTGGCCTCATACTAGTCTGTGCCCTATTCACCCTGGCGCTGTGGTATTGACACTATAAATACCAGGGTCAGACAGAGTGTGTCATTCACCGTTCGACATTTGGACCAAGCATGTCATCCGTCCTACGAGCCATCCTCCCCCTTACACCTTACCAGGTGGGATTATACGTTTATGAAGATTATGTGACTCTGGTGGAAGATAGTGGTGGGGATTGGAGGGCGTCCCCTGAGACTTTATCGAATACGGTGACACTACAGCGTGATGGGTGGACTAAGTTTAAACGGGTGTTGAGCGGAGAGTTAGATGGACACCTGATCCACCTGGACAAGGCCAACTACGTATACCATACTGCGCTCTACCCACGGGTGGGACGCTACCAAGAGCCGGCTCGAAGTTTCCTCCTAACTCCCTCTCTGTGGTCAGCCTTGGAGAAAATAGGCCCTCTGGTGGACCAGTTATTTATACCCGACGATCGATCACCCTACCAATTGGCATGGGCTCATGCTATCGAACACGCACTAGATGAACCTAATGAAAAAAAAGCGGATGGAGAAAATACTATATGTATAGAATGCGCAGAGGCTGGAATGACAGTGTCACCTGATGAAGCCACCCACACACACATGACGGGCCAGAACGATGAAGAAGAAGACAAAATCCGTGATGAAGCCGCGGGGCCAATGGCTGAACCCCATGAACAACTACATGAACCCGACGACGATGCCATTGATTACCCGGCTAGACTCAGTCAGCCCAATGACATGACCACCTGATCCTTTGATCTCATGGGGTTCTCCCTATAAATACGAGAGACAGTGAAATCTGGTATCATTCACGTACTGACCATGACGGAGCATATAGTACTGGCGTATTTCAGCTTGACCCCCGAGGTTTTCCTGCACGTGTATGCGGATAAGGTCGATATCATGGAGGAGGTGGTGGGAGACACGGACCCTACACAACCGTGCCCGGCTCACATCCGTCTGTCCCGAGAGGGCTG
>JAVTVY010048137.1:0-22618 GCA_036873755.1 Hanleya hanleyi | reverse complement strand
TCTTTCAGGAGATTAATATTTTATTCTCTAGAACCATGATGATATTTGATCAACATTAATAAAATGCAGATGTATCTGTCATTTCCAGGAGATCTTTCTCTGTTCATATTACATTTATCTCGAGGTCAACCAGTCTTCCCCACTCAGTTGCGGCCTGAGCTTTCAAGGTACATCCCTAATTGTGGGGGAGGCTCTGGGATCGGTCAGAACACGGAAACGAGGGTGTTGATGCCAGATCCACATGAATGATTAGCAGTTTTTTTAGAACTGGTTTATTGTAAATCAGATTGTCATTTCTATACAGCTGATTGTTAATTATTTTGCGAGGGTGCCGAAGAGAATCCGATATCTGAATTCCTTTGGAAAATCTAGTTCATGAGAATCATTATTAAATCATGAAATTAATAATCAAGATTGCTCTTAGTGGTGATTTCTACTAAAGTCAGGAAACTCGATTGCTCTTTTATTTATTACAGATATTCTGTATGCATGATACTGTACGATATTTGTTCTTCGTTGTCATTTAGGGCTTTAGTAGACCAATACAAAGTGCATGTGCCACAAGGCCTGAATTCGTATATATGTGACCCGATACACCAAATTAAAGCTGGCTCTTCCTACTGTGCCAGCTCAGGGACCTCGTGCTGGCAATTAAGTTGATGTCATGTTACATGAGAGAGGTGACATCAGGCTAATTAATTTAATTGTCATGGATGTTGGGGGCCTGCATTGCATCAAGGGATAGAAGTGGGATTTTATTGTCATGGATGTAGGAGGCCTACGTCATCAGGATAATTGAGTGTTAAAGCATGATCCACAACAATAAAGTAAGAAGCGTATCATTAGGCTGTCACTTTCGATCAGTGCAAGTTACACACAATATGGAACAAGCTCCTGCCAGTGGATACTTGGTGTAAGCTCGCATTGTTGAGGCTTTTGTTGAGGCTTTTGTGCAGCTGAAAAGGGTCACGTCTAGACGCATTGTTGAGCTCAGACAGGCTATTGTAGGCTTTGCCTTGTGCATTCTTACACCAAGTATTAACCCTCCTGCCAAATACAGAAATGAAAACGTTGCCATATTAGCATCCTAATTCATAATTCAGGTCTGTTCACTCTCTGTAACAGCCCAAATGGGGCAATACAGTTATTACTCGAACAAACCATTTAAAGTAACAGCCACTGAACGGACGGCGTCATAGCGGGGTTCGCCGGGTTCACAGACGAGCCGACTTTATAATCTTTATAATGGTAATACGCTGTATAATGGTCTCTTTGACGTGCTTGCTGAGATGACACATAGGCATCTCTCCAGTCGAAACAATGACGGCTTCGCACAACTTGAGTTCAAAGGAGATGAAATATACGACACATTGCTGGCTTCTAATTTTTATACGCCCGCCAAAAAGGCGGACGTATTATGTGATGGCGGTTTCCGTCCGTCTGTCCGTGTGTCGTAGCGTCCGTGTGTCCGTCCCCCGTGTCCAGTCTACATCTGGAACAGTTTTCTATTTACAGTTCTAATTTTTGGTGAGTGGATACCCTACGGGGAGACAATGTGTCGCGTACAAAAATGAAGGTCGAGGTCAGAGGTCAAACGTCACTGGCCTGAAAAACAGAAAAATCACTGAAATGTTGGTGTCCGGTCTATATCTCTGAATGTTTTCTATCCACAGTTGCAATTTTTTGTGAGCGGATACATCAGGTGGAGACGATGTGTCGCGTACCAAAATTCAGGTCGAGGTCAGAGGTCAAAGGTCAATGTTCCCTAAAAATCAGGAAATCATTGATAGTTTTCTATCAACAGTTCTAATTTTTGTTGAGTGGATGCCCTAGGGGGGAACGATGCGTTGCATACCAAATGTAGGTCGAAGTCAAAGGTCAATGTGACCAAAAAATCAGGAAATCATTAAAAATTTCAAATTTTTTGTGAGTGGATTCAAAAGGGGGAAATGAAGTTGCATACCAAAAATTAGGTCAAGGTCGAAGGTCAAAGGTCACTGTGACCCAAAATCAGGAAATTATTAAAAATAACATTTTTTTTGTGTCAGTAGAAACTTGTCACCTACAAAAATGTAGGTCAAAGGTTAAGGTCACTGTGACCCCAAAATCGTGAAATTGTTAAAAATCATGATTTTTTGAGTCTGTTGAGAAATTACGGGGAGCCGTTTTGTCACGTATCAAAATTTAGATCCAGGTCAATAGTCAAGGTCACTGTGACCTCGAATCAAGGTCAAAGGTCAGTGTGACCGAAAAATCAGGAAATCATTAAAAATAAAAAAAAATTGTGTGAGTAGATGTGTCGCCTACCAAAATGTAGGTCAAGGTCACTGTGACCCCAAAATCATGAAATTTTTAAAAATCATGATTTTTTGTATCCATTGAGAAATTATGGGGAGACGGTTTGTCATATACCAAAATTTGGGACATGGTCAATAGTCAAGGTCACTGTAACCCCAGAATCAAGAAATCTTAAAAAATTACTTTTTGTGTCCATAGGTCAAGGTCACTGTGACCCCAAAATCAAGAAATTATCAAAATTCACATTTTCATATGTTTGTCGAAGACGAGATCGTGAAATGCAATGTTGCGTTCTGTCCATTCATCCATTAACATTTGTTGCGATATCTCTAGTTTCAAGGTATGGATTAATACCAAACTTTTGAGGCCGAAGGGCGGTGGTTCTCTCCGGGTACTCCGACTTCCTCCGCCAACCAAACTGACTGTCACCATATGAATGAAACAAACTTGAGTGTGACATTATTAAGCCAAATTCCCTCCCTCCTCCAAACTTTTGAGTATACCTTACTCGCATGGCAAAGAGGAGCCATACATTTTGAGATCAATTTGTCAAAGTTCAAGGTCACAGTCCCCCAAAAATGAATCAAGTTTAGCTGACTATATGTGTTAGGTTGGAATATTCAGATTTCTCTCCCCTACATGTATATGGCATTTGTCCTGTGGCGTTGTCTCCCATGTTTGAAACAGCTACATTTTAGTTAAACTGTTGTGAAATAAAAACCATACATTTACTAATTTAACGGGAAGAGGGGTGCTTTATGCACTTCATACCTGTTTACTAACTCAAGAACAAAGGTTTACTTCATCACTTCTTCCTTCATGAAAAATTCTCTCGCCTGAAAGAAATCTATTTGCAGGAAAACTGCTATTTTCTTGTGTTTGACTTGTCGATTTAAGTGTGGGATATTTGAGCTCTTGGCTCTTGTTTCAAGGTCAACTAGTTACCAAGAGTTAAGCCCATTTTAGTTTATCATGCAATATAAGATGTGATATAAGTTACATTCTCAGAAGTACAAAATCGTAGACCTTTCTCTGGATTGCTAGCTACCAATTGGAATCAAGGCTATTAAACAACCTTGAAATTTGGACCAATGTAATTCCAGATATACGGGTGTATATTGAAGCCCCTTGGGCTCTTGTCTAAGAGTGTTTCCTTCAGAAATGCTTTCAAATTGAACAACAACAACAACACTTTCATTTTTTGTTTCATTTGAGTTTTGGGCGCCCATATGTTTTCTGGAACTAAATTGGCTCTAGATGCAGCCCTGATCCTACTTGACTAAAAAAAACAGGCTGAGGGGTCCACGCACCTTTTAGGTGCTTGCCTGCAATTCATGTTATTTTGGAAATCCAGGACTGTTTGTTGCTTTTTTCTGACAACGATAACATTTTTCACCATAATCTTCTAACTTGAATGAACATTTACTTACAGTTTAAAACAGCTTATCCTGTAATTAAATCCTATTAAGAACTGATATCCATTGACCGATTCCTTTAATTTTGAGATATTTTGTTGAAAAATGGAAATGCCAAATCAAGAACTGAAAGGTACGCCAGGGGAGATAATTGGCAGGGGGAGATAATTATGTGTTATTGGACTGGGGATCGCCAGCCACACTAGGCGGCGCTAGTGCTTCAACAGGTAAAGAAGACGTGACGTCATAAAACGAACAATTATAACGTCGTTACATTGACATTGCCTTTGTGACGTCTAGAAAACCAACATGGGCATGCGCCATTTACCTCTTGGTACATGTAGCCACCTGGCGTCAGCTCGAGCGGGTGAACCCCATTCTTCAAAATCAAACCCAAGATGGGTTATCCCCCCTGTTCGTACTTTTGCATTGGATTTGAATGGAAACAATTTCTTCTGTTCTATATGAAGTGAAGAGTTAATTTATAAATCATTAACTTTCAGAGGTCCATGACAAATGCTGGTATATACTCAATAAGTGTTTTTTGGACTGCATAAAGCTTAAAGCAAAATACACTGCCAGTGCCTTCAATACAAACAAATAAAGTGATTAATATCTTCTAAATAGAAATATTAAGTGACAAAATTAGTGATAAAAAAAAAGACCATCTTGCAGGGATTGCATCTCCTATATGGTTTAATACCAAGAAAAATAGTCTCCTGCCCCAACTGGAATATTTCAACAGTCTGAGAAAAGTTTTTAAGTTGAATGGACTTGACCACTGTTATTGAATTTATTATATACATTGTACCATGTCATTGATACATTTTCTGGTGACGGTCTATTCACATTCCCGTGCATATTACAGTTGAGAAGTTCACTTGATTTTAACCAGTCAGAAGAATAGACAAATAATAATTTGACAAATATATGGTATGCTTTTACAGGGGTTGCAATGAATGATTAAAATAGATCAAATCTTTATCCCATTTTCATTTGCAATCAACTAGTACTTTTATTTCAATTGAGAATAAAATGTTCTGTGTCTTCGCATTTGTAGGGCAGCATCCTGGAATAGGGAAAGAACACAATTGTAATGAGAAACTATTCATGTCAGATTTCTCTCTAACATATGTACAATTCCCTTAGAAACACATCTTTGTAAAAAAAAAAAAAAAACTGCCTGCCCGCTTAGGTTTTTGAAAAAAATTGCCCGAGAACCATTTTATTAGATATGTTTAGCTTTAACCGCTGACATTTTGACATGTTTGAATTTATGGCGGTTTTGTTATACACTCTCGTTATTAAAAGATGAGGTTGACATCAGGAACAAAGCAGATAGAATAGTCACAACTGATTTTAAAATACTGGCAAGTATGGTACATGTGGATCAAAAGTTGTACACAGCAAACGAGGAAAAGCCGCAAATCCTGTCCAGATTTAGACACAATTTGACAAAGAAATGGTGGTCACCACCTGTCCTCTATGGTGGTCACCACCTGTCCTCTATGGTGGTCACCACCTGTCCTCTATGGTGGTCACCACCTGTCCTCTATGGTGGTCACCACCTGTCCTCTATGGTCACCACCTGTCCTCTATGGTGGTCACCACCTGTCCTCTATGAGTGGTCACCACCTGTCCTCTATGGTGGTCACCACCTGGTGGTCACCACCTGTCCTCTATGGTGGTCACCACCTGTCCTCTATGGTGGTCACCACCTGTCCTCTATGGTGGTCACCACCTGTCCTCTATGGTGGTCACCACCTGTCCTCTATGGTGGTCACCACCTGTCCTCTATGGTGGTCACCACCTGTCCTCTATGGTGGTCACCACCTGTCCTTCGTCATAGAAAGAAGAGGAGGTTACTGGTCTAACAAACACCATGTAAAAATGGGGCCTTGGGCCAATAGGTTGGGGACTCTTGCATTGGTCAAAGAAATCAGTTGTTTATTGACGTACTGGTATCAGAAGGATGCATTTGATGACCAAAAATAAAAGACTGTTTTCTTGTTTGGTCATCGGAGGAATATTCTAAAGAGACCTGATATTCCCTTGTATTGAGAGAAGTATGCTCACATTTAAGGGTGAAATGCAAAAGGATTTCAATAATTACTAAAAACATGGTTTTGAACTTTTCACATACACTGATATCCTGAATGGTCGATTGTAAGTTCGCTTAAATAATTATACAATAAGCAGCCCGACACTTACAGGAGAAGAGAACTACGTCATTACTTCCACTTGATTTCACCGTAGAGCACTGCAAGTGGTGACATCATCCACACTCATTACCTTGTTATTATTCGATTATTACTCATGCTGTATAGTGTCCGAAAAGTCAGGGGATATATTTGACCCAACACCAAACTTTAGCGTGGCATGACGTCAGGAGATAATGTTACGCTGTCACAGTAATAACGTTGTCCATTTCATTGACGTGGACATGATGTGATCCAGTACGTTCGGTGACATCACCGAACACAACCTCCACATGTCATGCATTTAGGTTTCGGATACCGAGTTCAGATGACATCATAATTTACTAACAACACCGCCAAAAATCAAGGACTTGCAAGCTTTGCATTCCACCTTTATGAGTAAACTAGCGCATTACCTATTCGCCTCCTTTAATGGTATATATTTATGAAACTGAAATACATATGTGTGATTAGATATCTGTATTGAAAATCAAGGGAGCACATCTCGAGTAAAAAAATATCCCTAATTTTCTGGGCCAGAAGTCACCTCATTCATACTACATGTACATGTTCTAGTTTATTTTCTCTATTGTTTTTTCTTTTTTTCTGTTATTTCCAGCTCTCTGAAGATAACTAGCTAAAACTCATTTGACCTGGCTATTTTAAAGGTAAGTGTCAGTTGACGGGAAGCTATGATGAAGCAGAATTCTGAGAAATTTATTAATTAATCTTTATGATGGGGTCATGATGAAAATAAAGCCGGTACAATATGATAGGTTGATCATGAAGTTGTGTGCTTGTCACATGACTTTTTTGAGTCGCTGGTCAAGTGTGTGAATATCATATTCTGAACCCCTCCAATGCATTTAGCATATTTATTTACGCTTAACGTCTGTTGGTTCGTCTAAGTTGATGATGAAAAAAGAGGGGCAATGAATGGGCTGATCAAGGGTTGCCTGCCCTTTGTGCGACCTTTTGGATCGCCTGTCACCTGATATAAGCTTATACCTGTAAATTCTGAAACTTGGCCAGAAAAATAAACTAACTTTTACGTAGGTTAAAATGTAGCCTTCTGCATACATATGATACAATTATTTCTGAAAGCCTAAAACTTCCACACAAAAAAGTGAAATTGTGGATCATGCACAGGCTTTATTATTCAAAATTTCTCGTTAAATATCATTTCCAATGTATTGGAATATTCTGCTATAACAGATTGAACTGAACCACTCAAATGGACTACATTTGCAAAAACGTTTTGCGAGAAACGCCAGAATTATGAATTACAGTGTAACCTCGCCATAATGCTGTTATTGGGGACCAAATATGAACCACCTTATAGATTTTCAGCCTTATAAAAGGGTTGAAATGATGTGCATTTGTTAATTTTGGGGACACGACAGCACCCGCCTTATATCACAATCGGCGCTATATCAAGGTACCTTTATATAGCAAGGCTAGATTGTACACACACTCCTCTTAACCCTACCTGGCCTGGGGGGGGGGCAAAATGGCCCCCGAACAATTCAAGATGACGGCCATGTGGGGTCCCAGAAAAGGGATGTTTTTGTCATATTTCTTCAAAATGTCTGCTTTTTCGCGATGAAAAGCGGGCAAAAACTATTTTATTTAACATCACATTAATATTTACTAATTTATCATGCAGTTTTTGCGGGAAAATTGCATAAATAAAAAATTAGGAAAATCTGACTGAAAAATCGACCAAAAAATGCCGTTTTTAAAAATGACGTCACTGTGACGTCATCAAAGCGTGGTACATGTAAGTGTGGTAAGTTTCAGCCCCCTAGCTCAAGGGGTAAGACAAATAATTAGGGGGGAGCCATTTTGGCCCCCCCCCCCCCCGACCACAACAGGTCCCAAAAAGCCCAGGCCAGATAGGGTTAAAGAGTCTCTCAATAAAAAAATATTTTGTATTACTCGATGTTATTCCCATATCTGTTTTATTGTAACATCCATTGGGGAAAGACTGGGGAGTTGATTGCCTACTCTTTGGCTGATCGACCGATCCAGAGATGGTCAGCAAAAATGACTGCATAGTTTGTGTATCGAAAACGGCTGAAAATGGTCAATTATTAAACAATGTATTTCAAGAATGTTTAATGATCTGCTAGTATTTATATAGGATTGTATATGTCAAGTAAGAATAAACACAATATCAGCTGTAACTGTCACGTCCACATTGTACCAGTCAATCGTCGAAAACCCAAGTTGGGTCGAGTGAAACTTTGGTTAACTGTTCAAAAACATCAGCCTCTACTCGGACTCGTAGACAAGGTATGCCCGTAACAGCCGGACGTTTTATATGTACAATTTACTAAGTTGATATATTCTTTAGTTCTAGTTCTGTCACTAGCAGAACACTCCAGCAACCATATTTGTTTACATTGCACACATGGGCTAGCCTAGAGGTCAGTCGGTGCAGTGAGACAAAAATTTACTCTTATGGTACATGACCGCTATCGGCCAATGAAGATCCAGGTTCTATTGGGAGTACTAGAAATCCTCTAGTATACATGTACTTTCTCTATTTTTTTTAATCGTATTTCCAGCTCTCTGAAGATAGCTAGCCAAAGCTCGGCACTTCATTTATCTGGCTATTCAAAAGGTAAGTGTCAGTTGACAGAAAGCTGTGACAAAGCAGAATTCTGAACGGTTATTAAGTAATTGTTTTTGTGGGGTCCTGATGAAAGCAAAGCCGTACAAAATGATAGGCTGTTCATAAAGTTGTGTGCTTGTCACATGACTCATAAAGTTGTGTGCTTGTCACATGACTTTTTGGACTCGCTGGTCAAATGTGTGGATATCATCTTCTGAACCCCTCCAGTGCATTTATCGTATTTATTTGCGTTTATCTGTCTGTCCGTTGGTCCATTCCAGCTGATGATGAAAAAAGCGGGACGATGAATAGGCTGATCAAGGGTTGCCTGCCCTTTGTGTGACGCTTTGAATCGCCTGTCACCTGATATACCCGTAAATTCTGAACTTAGAAGAAGACTGGAATTTTCAATTACCTTTTACCCGTGTTCAAAAGTAGGCTAGTGCATTTAAATGATGTTACAATTATTATTTCTGAGGCTTGAGAGATCGTTCACCATTACTTGAACTTTCTCTTGAAATATTTTCGATGCAGTTGGCTTTGAACATATAGCCATACATGTAATACGCTACCATACTACATGACAAGAAGTCTCAAAGAGAAGCTCTCAGTGGTTCTGGGGCCAGTAAAAATCAACACATCCTGGATCCTAATGTCCCTCAGCTATTGATAACGTTTGTAGCCAGTGGATAACCAATCAGTTTACTAATTATGCCGGTTAATTAAATGTTCATCATCTGTTAATATATAAAACATGGACATACTAGGTATAATGCACACAGGGACCAAACACTCAGAGGTCGTTTGGTTCAAATCTTATGTCAACGTGTCTGGCCTGTAAATCGTGTGCGTCTTTCGGTGCAAATTGCCAGGGTGGTGTCAAAGAATCTCTCGATTGTTGTGGAAAGTAAGATCATAAACTACTTGCATGGAAGAATGGATTTATGAAACCTGTGTATGGATGCATGAGATCGACGGTATTGGTTCTACGTTCATTTCCTCACCGTCAGAAAAGCAGTGGCCTTAAAATGTTTAGAAAAGTACATTTCGTGAAGTCGGAATTATTATACAGCGTCCTCCAGCATTGATTTACGCATTAGACACATTAAGATTTACACGTTAGACACATTGAGATTTACATGTCAGAAACAGAGAGATTTGTGCTGAAAGAGTTCAGACGTCTGAGCATATATCCCTCATGATACACATCTGGTGCTGATGACTCTTATCATTAACAACAATCTGATTGACTAGTACCACCGATGTGGTACTCATATTTATGATCTACAAACCGTTTTTCACTATGGTCAGATGTACAGTACGAATTGCATTAATGTTTACACTCATTCCGTTCATTTTGCGGTCCGTTCGCGTTCATTTCGTTCCGTTTTGCGGTTTTTCCGGTCAAACGGTTCGGTCAAACTCCGTTCACAATTTGGTTATATTTCGTTCAAACTCCATTCATCCTTTTGCGTTCATTTCGTTTATTCCGATTCGTTCTCATAAATGTAAACGTGTGTAATAAATTATTTTGTCATATCGTCGCTCACATTCACAGAGAACAGTTGTTGAAAATGGCAACTTGTCGTGGATTTCCAACTTCAAGAAAATAACGAAGATCGATCTTCATTATCCCCAGATTCACAGAGATATATGTTCTTCTTTCTATTACAATCAACTTTATATTAGATCTAAAAACATAATTTTATATACGGTAATTTCCCTATTAATTCACCTTCCAAATTTAATTCGAAAACGGCCGATTTTTCCCTGTCGTGATTTTGTCCATCCTAATAAAACAAAAACGGGAGCATTTTCAATATACCCGTGAAACAATAAATTCGAACACTCCCGTTTTCGCCACGGAGTTCGTGCCGATGAAAGTAAAGTGAACATGAATTGCAGGCAAGCACCTAAAAGGTGCGTGGACCCCTCAGCCTGTTTTTTTTTTAGTCAAGTAGGATCAGGGCTGCATTCCGAAAAATGTATGGGCACCCAAAACTCAAATGAAACAAAAAATGAAAGTGATAGATATAATAGACTTCGTTTTCACTTGAGTGGTGTGCTGGGATTACAGCATGCAAGAAAGTGTAGCTTTATCAGTGGCAATTTATGCATTGCACAAATGTGATAAGTTTAATGGCTTAGAAACACACTGATTGACACTCTCCTAATCACTCGTTTTAAATAATTTCCAAGGTACAGTAACATGTTTGGTGACGAAAATTGAAGCATTATGTTGTACCAGTTAAATGTGTGGACACAAATATGGTTCATGCAAAAGTTTTAGGATAAATCATATGATGTAAAATAGAATGATTTAACAGCAAAATTGAAGAAAAATGTTGTCCTTCATTTAAGGTGACGCGAAATTCAAACTACACTTCTGAAATAAATATGTTTTGTGCAAAAGCTTTAAGATAAATCATATGATGTGGAGTAGAATGATTTAATAGCAAAATTGAAGAAAAATGTTGTCCTTCATTTAAGGCGACGCGAAATTCACACTAACAGGGGTTCGATACTGCAGGGATTCCCCTGCCAGTTATTTCATATACTTCTGAAATAAAATATGGTTTGTGCAAAAGCTTTCTGATAAATCGATGCAGCAAAATTGAAGAAAAATGTTGTCCTTCATTTAAGGCGACATGAAATTCAAACCTAACAGGGGTTCGATACTGCAGGGACCCCCTCGCCGGTTATTTTCTCTTGTACTTGGGAAATAAAATAATGTCACCAACCTGTTAGTTATTACTATAAAAGGAAACAAACTTAGGTGATTCAGCATGTGTGTGAAAAAGCAATGTACACTGCAGGCTGAGAAGCTGTGAATAGGAAAAAGTCCAAAACTTTAACATTTAGTGCCCCAGGGGTGGAGAAATCCCCCAAGGGTAGTGCATAGGTTGAACAAGTGTAGCATCATGTAAGCTCTCAGAATATATGGGAATTGGGGAGTTCCATCCAATGGTAATCTTGAATGGCCCAGGCTTTCTTGTATCAGGGAACCTTCAAAAGTCAAAATGAAACATGCAACCAAGGGTTCCCAATGGGCATAGATAACAGTGCAAAAAGCCAAGCCATCAATACAAGAAATAATTAAAATTCATGAATCATCATAGCCATCTGAAAATCTAATCACTTCATCAGTCAACATTCAGGAAGCTCTCACCAAAGTTTGGTCAGGCCTGACTTGATAGATCTGCAGATATTCAGCGGACAAGAACATGTTGATGGGCATAGATAACATTGCAAAAGCTGAGCCATCAATAAATAATAAAAAAAATAATTAAAAATCACGAAATCATCATAGCCATCTGAAAATCTAATCATTTCTTCAGTCAACATTCAGGAAGCTCTCACCAAAGTTTGGTCAGGCCCGCCTTCATAGATCTGCAGATATTCAGCGGACAAGAAAATGTTGACGGACGGACGTCCGGACGGACGTACGTACATGGCAACGACAAGACCCTACAGCCCTATGGGCTGAGGGGTAATATGTTACTCTTGTATAGTATATCACCGTATGCTATTATTTGTAAACGCAGAGAAACAACAGGGAATGGTACAATATAATCAGACTGAATTACTATTACTTACAGTCTATAAGGAAAAAAATTGATTCAATTAACTCCGCAGTCCTGTAATTTTATCCTAACTTGATCGCGTTTCGCCGCAGTCGGGAAAAATATATACGGTAGTCCCCCGCACGTGGTCGAGTGTCTGCACACGGCCCGCTATTGAATCATTCTTCAGTTTCCAGCATTCGTATATCAAATATCTTTCTTTCAACCAGCATTCCTTTATTTGAAAAACACGGTGAATATTTTCCGAGAAAGCAGAACTACGTGCGAATGAATTCTGTTTGAACGGAACATAAAAATCACCGACAACGATGGTCGACGTGACACGCTCTTAGGAAATTTTCATGGCGCTCCTTTTCTGCTCAACTCTTTACGGTGGTTCATCGTCCCTCATTAATTCATGGCCCCTTTAAGACCCTTTAACTTTTATACGTTGGTGATTAAATAGAATACATTTTATGCTAATATATTTTCAGATGAAGCCGGCTATCGACCTGACCTGGAGTCAACAATCGCATGCCGCGGTTATAATTTGGATATCAGTGTTATTTAGATTTTTTTTTTTAGAAAACCTACCAGTAGCTAATTAATATTCAGAACGATATCCTACTTCGACCCCATACTTTTAGTAAAATGTTACAGTACCGGTACCGTAATAGATATTCTCATACTTGAAACAAACAAATCGAAACCTGTATTGCGGACTGACACTCGGTTCTCTTGTACAATCCGCCGTCAATTCTACATTCATTTCGTTTCATAGGTCCGGGATATTTATTCAAGTCCTGGATGGTGTGTGTAAAATCATGCACAGTGAAGACCAAAAAGTCTATGGCAGTCCGTTTATCTGTCTAAAGCTTCGTGATACAGGCCTACACAAATTTGCCGTTGGTTCATTTTCAGGGTTCACAACAACAACGTTGACATACCGAACGACTCGAACATGGAATACTCTAATATGTGTTACGTGTATAGTTTTATATTTCCAGAATATTCTTTCAATTCCATGTCAGTTAGGTTTCATAATATAGATCATAGCTAATACTGAACAAAAAGGAAGGAATACGTTCAATGTTTTGGCCTACTTTTACGATGTTATTATGGACGCGAATTTGGACGTCAGCTCAAAAATCTGCATGATCTTGCTGAACTTGTCACTCGATAAATATGCTTGACTTCCTCGAATAAAATTAGACACCTTTATCAGGGTAGAGGAGATTTTCTGACATCATACACTGCCTTTTATGGAAACTATGATGAGATATCAAAGTTAATACACGGTAATAAATACGATCACTACGACCACGGCAAAGCGGTCCGCCATTTTGGATCTTCCGTGAAAGTCGGCGCGACATTGAATTCGAACACTTGCGTTTTTCTGGAATTCGCTCAACAAATAATTCGAAAGTAGCCAATTTTTGGAGTGGTGAGTTTCATCACTACATCGCGAATTAATAGGGAAATTACCGTACTCTAAATTGGAATTAAATCTTTCGCGACGTCTGCATGAAAGAGTGCTCTCGCCGAGGTCCGCATGAGGCCAAAACAACAAGGTCAACAGCAGGGAACTCTTCGGTCTTCAATTTCACATTCCGGTTTTCTCGTGCAAAAAGTGAATGGTTTATGCAAGAATTTCTTCCATTCACTCTAGATCTGTATTCTGTTTGCGTTCCACAATATGATCTGTTATGAAGGCGACTTTAAAACTGTTTATAAGATTGGGCGATATGAGAAAAGAAAAAGTTATTCAAAATTGTTTAATAATATTTTTTATCAGAATATTTATCTTATATATTCTTCTGTGCTATCGATAAAATGATCTTGCATCCTTTTCGTTTGTTATCACATTAGTCTAGACAAATTTTTAGTATTATGTAAATATTTAGGAAGAATGGGCTAATAAGTTTTTCATTACCGGTACTGTTCTCCATGATATCTCTCGTACATAAGCGACAGGTTTCCGCAACACAGTTGTATTGAGGACAAAAAACATCTTTTGGAATGTACGTTGTACGCCTCGATGAGAACGAATCTTTTTTATATCATCCAGGATAATATTAATTAAGTATTTTCTCATCTATTTTTCCTTTTTACTGTATTGTCGTCATGTACGTCCGTCTGTCCGTCACACCTTTCTCGTTACCAAGATATCTTTAGAACGACTTACCCTAGGCACACCAAACTTGCAGTGCACATCCATATGCACATGACCCAGAACCCTATTGAATCTGGACCTGATTGGTTGGAAACTTTGGTGGCCATCTTTAATTTATGCGAAACCATCACAGCTTTCTCGTTACCAAGATATCTTTAGAACGACTTACCCTAGGCACACCAAACTTGCACTGCACATCCATATGCTCATGATCCAGAACCCTATTGAATCTGGACCCGATTGGTTGGAAACTTTGGCGACCATATTTAATTTATGCGAAACCATTAATCTTGTGTATCTCAGGTTCCATTTCACTGTTCAGTGTGAAACTTGGTATAGATCATCGACGCATCAAGAAACTTCAAAGGAATGACCAAACCAGTTTCCCTGATTCGGTGGAAACCTTGGCGGCCATCTTTAATTTATGCAAAATCTTTAATGATATATATCTCTGATACCATTCAAGTGTTCTATACGAAACTTGGTATACAGCATCGATGTATCAAGAGACCTGCAATGTATAATCACATCAGTTCCTCTGAGTGGCGAGAAGGATGGGCGGCCATCTTTAATTTATGCGAACTCATTAATGATCTCTATCTCTGAAACCGTTCAAGTTCTCGATATAAAATTTAGTACACATCATCGATGCATCAATAGACTTATGATAAAATGACAGTTCTGGTGTTTCTGATTGGGCGGAAACCTTGGTGGCCAAATTTAATTTATGCAAAATCTTTAATGATGTGTATCTTTGATACCATTTCAGTGTTCTATATGAAACTTGGTATCCAGCATCGATGTATCAAGAGACTTGCAATGAATAACCACATCAGTTCCTCTGAGTGGTGGGAAGGATGGGCGGCCATCTTTAATTGATGCGAAATCATTAATGATCTCTATCTCCGATAACTTTCAAATGCTCGATGTAAAATTTGGTATACATCATCGATGCATCAAGAGAATTATGTAATGAATACCGGGTTTCTCTGATTGGACGGAAACCTTAGAGGTCATTCCTAATTGCAAAATTTTTTATAATCTGTATATTTGTCATTTGACTGCTTGGTGTTCCTGAAGTCTTGATTCAAATTGAATACATTATGAATGGCTGGCGTCCAGAGCCGAGGAGTTTTCAGATGCGCAGCTTCGTATTTTAGACCCACCCGTAGTCTCATTCGGATTTCGTGGCCCATCAACTCAATGTTTCATTTAAATTTCACTGTACATTTCTTCGTTCATTTAAGATCTCTTGCAGCGCTAGATATTAAAATAAATTATTAAATAATAAATAACAATGAGAGAGCAGAGGGAGATATAAATAGAAGTACTAAAGATTCCATTTCAAGATATGTGGTATTTTATATTTTCTCATGTCTCGCAAAACGGGATTCTTTTTTAGTTAATTTGAGCTCTAGGCTTAATTTAAAGTGTTACTGTTATTGTATTGCAGCCCTCCAAGTAAGTGGCGAACGCTCGTTCAGGTTACCAGGAGGTTACCGAGTTTGATTTTCCGGCGACCGTTTGTCCGTTCGCGATGTTAAGCTGTGATCGTCTGTGGATAAAATAAAAATACTGTCTGTTGTCACACAGGCCAAATTGGCCTTTATTGTTTGCTTGTTATTTCTTCATAACTGTAACACTTCAATCTGATTTCTGTATCCTCGACTGACCGGTTTGTTTTTGTTGAAAGATCGAATCAAATAAACAGGCTATTCATCGTACACGAAGTTTTACAAGTTACTGTCGCCCCGAAGGCATGGAAATTCCCCAGGTCGGAAACCCCGTTTCGTTTGATACTGCCGCAGCAAAGCCTGGTTCCCTACGATAAGTAGGTCAGTCGGAGTTTACTGAAACAAATCAGTCTGGTGTGCAGTGTGCGCGCATCAACGTGCATCGTACGTTTGACAGTTGGCATCTGCTGTGTTTGTTCAATACTTTGTTAGAAATGTCAACGAAATCCAGAGAAACTGAGAACATTTCTGAAATGACAGTTTCATCTCTTCTTCCTTTACAAAGTTCACAGTGAAGACAATATCACTAAGTGGAGTTGCAAAATTTGCAGTCGGCATTTTGCGGACATTCGTTCACAAGCAACACTTCACGGAAATTCGCTGGCTTGAATTATATCATACGCCGATGGCGTTGATTATGTACATAAAAGCAATGTTTCCAGACACGTAAAACCTGGATCTCTTCAAGCCTGGGCTAAAACCAATCTCACCGGCAAAGATGACAGTCAAAGTGAAAGTAACAAAACAACAACAACAACCACCACTCAAACCCCGACGGCGAGACAACTGTTTGAAAAAAAATGCACGAACACAATATTGAAATCATATCAATACAGCATATTTAATGAAATGAAGGACAGTACTCAAGTTGTATGTAGTTTAATATATAATTTTATTTCATCAGTACACGGGTAACTTCAGTTTTACTGTTTCAACAAAGCTGAAACCAAAACAGTTCAAAATATCAATTACAACTGACTATTCACTGAATTTTATCAAAATTGCTTCATTTAATAATGTATTATCATTGCTGTCAATTATGTGTTCAAGTCAGCCAAAAATTGAGAAAACCGTACAACAGCGACACTCACAATGACATCCTCACAATCACATTAATTTTGTAAAAAGTGCCAAATTTTAAATATTTCATGACAGTCAGTATCCATTCAGATGCTTCTACTGAAAAACATAAACTAACATTTTAGATGATATTTAATAATTAATTACATGTAAGAGCACAAAATTCATTTCGTACTATTTGCAATATCTATGAAGTACATGTAGACTAGCAAATAATACCTGCACCTGTACATACAAGCAATCAGTTTTACATGTACTAAAAGCAATATCTCGACTTCAGACTTTACAAAATTGAATGATTTAACATGATTGGAGTGTCGTACAAGAATATTACATCTGAGTTAACACGGCCAAGCGAATATCATTTATCTCTTTGACAACAACCCAAAAGCACGCGCGGTAACCTGTTTTTCTGAACCGGGTTACCACTTCTTGTTTTGTGGTAACCTGTTTACAGGTTACCACAAACCATCCTTAATTGGAGGGCTGGTATTGGTAATATACTCTTACGGTAATTTCCCTAATAATTCAATCACAGGAAGTTCACTTTTGAGCTCTGTTATTCAAACACAGAGAAAAAGTAACATTCCCATTCTTCATTCAAATTGAAGAAAAGTCATATAATGACAAAATGTGACATTTGTAGCTGGTGCCATCAAGAATATTTCCAGATATAAGCCATTTTTGCTGCACTTCCGGTGATCGAATTATTAGGGGAATTACCGTACTTCGTAATGGGTATTAGATCTGCATGTACCCCATGTGAAATGTTGTTCTTTTATTCCATTATGTTAGACGCCGACCATAACAGATTACAACACAGAATCTTGAGACAAGAAGCCATGTAGTTGTTATTATAGTATTTTGAAAATCAATTCATCTGTAATCACAAATTCGGTAGACTATGGAAGTGAACAGTAGGTGATCACACTTTAAAAGTATCGCACGGATAGGACTACGTGGTGCGGCTGTTTTCAGGGGCATAGCTTTGCAGGGTCAAAGTTCGCACAGTTGACCACGTAGGGTTTTTCGCCGTGTGAGTATAGAAAGACATGCTTCACATGTCTACAAATTACAATCAGTACATTTCGTAAACACCATTTAACTATACGGGTTTCTGAGCCATTCTGTCAGTCATCCAACTTTATTCACAGGCAAACATTAAACTGCCGCAGCGGGCAGTCCACTGCGGCAGTCCAAATTCCGCTCACTCCGTTCCGTTCATTACGTTTCGGTTATTTCGTTCCGGTCAAACTCCGTTCACAATCTGGTCATAATTCGTTCAAACTTCGTTCCGGTTTAAAATTTTTGCGGTCATATTTTAATAACCGAACCGAAACCGGAACCGAACCGAACCGAACGAAACGAGTGTAAACATTAACGCAATTGCCTCTGTAAGATGGGTCAAAATATAGCAGGTTAGGGGAATCTCGCTCTCTAAAATGAAGCTAAAAACGGTCGTTTTCGCTCAATAAATCAGTTTACATAATGAATTCAGCAAAATCCTCTTGAGGCGCATACAGACATATCTATCCGCATTAAATGGTAGTAAAAAGTAAATTGTCATCTATCTAATTTGCATAATAATAGGCCAAACATCCTTCGCGCTGTTTAAACAACATTGGCTGGTTCTTCACAAGGCAAATTAATTTTATGACATGGAACAATAGATAAATCAATGCGCCTGAAATTTTGATGCATTGGTTAAAAAGGAATCAAAAGTTATTGAGCAAAAACGACATTTTTTTACCTCCATTTTAGAGAGCGGATCGCCCTAGCCTGATCAGTATAAAACATTGCAGCCCTCACATAGGGAAATCTGCTTTGGCAGAAAACTTCTCATATCAACATCATACCCACATAGAACAACAAGTTGAAAGGAGATGGTACGATAAGGCTGCAGTTTGACGAAAATTTATGCAGAGTTAACTATTGATTTTTGACAAGCTCCAAAGTAGACGACTCATTAAAATGGACAGACTTTAATACGCCACTTCAGATCCCTGTTATTGGAGATTCAGGAGACTATGCCTTGCAGATATTCAACAAAATGATGTGCTTTTCGCAAATCAAACGATTTCTTTCATGACTTCCATCTTACATGTACCTCACTGGGGCTGACCGAATCTGCACTTAAAACACAAAGCATTACTCCCCCAGATCCATAATTTGATGGTTACATGTGAAGGTGTAGCTAATTTATTCGTTTTCATGCTCTTGAACTTGCAATCTCTTCAGGCATGTCAGGAGCAGTAGATTGCTCATCAGACATTTTCCACGGCAAAGTCGGATCGGAAACCTCTTCCACAGGAGCTAGTTACCATTGTTAATGCCTTTAATGGACCTTTCCCGATTTAATTCTCGGACAAAGGTTTGCTCTGATGGTTTCTACAGCATAGGGAATATTTTTAACTATTCCTACGAAGTGGGCTCTCATTTGCAAATTGTCCGGTAGTCATCGAGTCCATCCGAATCATTTTGTCGGCAAAATAAGGAGAACCGTTGACATTAGTAGAACCTTGATTTTTGGTATGAACGTGCCTTAGGGAACTGTTACCAGCAAGTTCTGAGCTGACCTACCTTTGATGAAAATTGACCTACTTAGGGGACCTATAACATTACGCTTGGACCCCCAAGTCATCTAGGTGACCTATAACATTACGCTTGGACCCCCCAATCTTCCTCACCCTACTTTGTAGGTCCTGTGACGTTGGTCACACTGCTCCTGTTGATCACTAGTGTAAACAACAAATCATCCAACTGTTCCAAGAATGGAGCATCATGCTGATAATTTCAACAGCTTCAAGTCAAAAATATTCCCGATACTTTAGGCATAGAAAGGGGAGGAAAAGTATGAACCACAAATTTACATCTGAAGAATTAAGTTGTGAAAGGTTTATTGGAAAGGAGAAAGGAAAGCCCGGTATCCTTCCTCAGTGTCTTGGCCCCCTCTCAAATCTTTCCTTAAAGGTTATACCAAATGACTCTATACTACTTTGCATTAAAACATACCCAGTAGTGTTCCAAACAACGAATTAGTATTTTTTTCTTGAATAATGTCGTCGAAGTGGGAAGTGGGACACGAATAGCACACATGTGGGAGAAAACGTATTGGAGCCGTGACCTCTGGTGCATGACGTCACAACCTGATTACGATTGCGCCGTAAATGTCAGTCTATGACGTCGTGCGTTGTTACGAAAGATTCAGCCAACTGTGGGAGTTTTAGCATGATGTCGCTGACATTTTGGCGTCACAACAGGCATTTCAGCGAGATCGTTATCAGGTTGTGACGTCACAGGTCAAGCGGTCACAGCTTTCACCGTTTTGAAAGGGGCGTGAAATTGTCACACTTTACTGCTGCTATTTCCAACCTTGGGCAGTTTGAAAACATACAAAAATGTAAAGAAAAGTCTATATAATCACCTCTACAACAATTTAGCACAAACATGAAGCTGCGCTATCGAAACCCCTCGGCTCTGAACCTCAGCTATTATAATGTAAGGGTGTCTCTACCAATTGATTGGCTTGTGGGAAGAAATATTTACCCCTGGTATTGTAAGTGTACTTTCTTTGAAAAAAAAAAAAGTTTTCCTCCCCTTAAATTAATTTGTTTCTGGAATAAATACATACACTATAGATATACGTTTGTCATATCTTGGTAAACACAACTAAAATTGCTGAAATGGAAATCATTAGAAGAGAGCCAAATTTGGGGAAACATTTAAGCGGTGGGAATATAAAATGACGTGTGGCAACTAAAAAGTGTTGTTAGGTTAGGTTGTTAGCAAAACAAAAAAGTAAAACTACAAATCATGTTGTGAATAAATTTTGTTTATTATAATTACTGATAAAACATGAGGCAGCACCTAAAAGGTGCAACAACCCCTCAGCCAGACAGTTTTAGTCAGTGTATATTGGTACACAATGAATGAAAAATGCATAAGTAAAAGCCTGAAAGATTTGGTTGAATGCAGAAGATGCTTTAGCAGTGGCTTGTAAAAGATTAAAATATGATAAATTCAGTGTGGGATGTTGGATGCATTGAAGGATTATAATAAATATTTTGACATAGCGCGTGCGAAAAATATGGCGGAAGAACAGAAATATTCTGAACAAAAACAAAAGGCTTCAAGCCATTTTGGCTTTGAACCCTAATAATAATCTAAACAATAATAAAAGTCTTTGATAGCAATAACTGTATGAATCCCTGTGTACCTGTTGATTGTCTGTCTCTTTCCATCTGTGATCAAGCAGAGGATGAGGGTGGGTGGATGGCAATCCAAACAGCCTTGTGATATGAATAATATGTTTCATGGACACCAAATTGTATATCTGTGAGTTTGAAATTGGTGAAAATCTGGTCAATGGTTGTCCTAAGATCTGTGGTTAGGGTGTGGATTAAGGGAAAGAGCCCATGCTCTTGGAAGAAGTCGTTTATCTTGGTTGTTTCAGCCGAGTCGACAGCAAAGTCATTGTTGAAGTCTCCAAGTATGACAACATTAGTCGCTGAACAGTGGTTCCTTAGTGATGTAGAAAGTCCGCCCAATCAGAGAAACCAGTTCTGTCATTCATCGTAAGTTTCTTGATGCACTGATGATGTATATCAAATTTTACATCGAGCACTTGAACGGTATCAGAGAGAGATCATTAATGATTTTGCATAAATTAAAGATGGCCGCCTATCCTTCCGGTCATTCAGAGGAACTGATCTTCATTACGAGTGTCTTGATACATCGATGCTGTATACCAAGTTTCATATAGAACACTTAAATGGTATCCGAGATATATATCATTAAAGATTTTGCATAAATTAAAGATGGCCACCAAGATTTCCACCCAATCAGAGAAACCAGTTCTGTCATTCATCATAAGTCTCTTGCTGCATCGATGATGTTTACCAAATTTTATATCGAGCACTTAAACGGTATCAGAGATAGAGATCATTAATGATTTTGCATAAATTAAAATGGCCGGCCATCCTTCCCGCCTCTCAGAAGAATTGATGTGGTTATTCAGTGCAAGTCAAGTCTCTTGATACATCGATGCTGTATACCAAGTTTCGTATAGAACACTTCAATGGTATCAAAGAAATACATCATTAAAGATTCTGCATAAATTAAAGATGGCCGCCAAGGCTTTTACCTAATCAGGAAAACTGGTTTGGTCATTCCTTCAAAGTTTCTTGATGTATCGATAATCTCTACAAAGTTTCACACTGAACAGCAAAATGGTTTCCGAGATACACAAGATTCATGGTTTCGCATAAATTAAAGATGGCCGCCAAAGTTTCCACCCAATCGGGCCCAGATTCAATAGGATTCTGGGTAATGAGCATATGAATGTGCACGGCAAGTTTGGTGTGCCTAGGGTAAGTCGTTCTAAAGAAAGCTTGGTAACAAGAAGTTTCATATAGAATACTTCAATGGTATCAAAGAAATACATCATTAAAGATTCTGCATAAATTAAAGATGGCCACCAAGGCTTTCACCTAATCAGGAAAACTGGTTTGGTCATTCCTTCAAAGTTTCTTGATGTATCGATAATCTCTACAAAGTTTCACACTGAACAGCAAAATGGTTTCCGAGATACACAAGATTCATGGTTTCGCAGAAATTAAAGATGGCCGCCAAAGTTTCCACCCAATCGGGTCCAGATTCAATAGGGTTCTGGGTCATGAGCATATGGATGTGCACGGCAAGTTTGGTGTGCCTAGGGTAAGTCGTTCTAAAGAAAGCTTGGTAACGAGAAAGCTGTGATGG
>JAVTVY010048136.1:0-22937 GCA_036873755.1 Hanleya hanleyi | reverse complement strand
ACCAGATCAGATATGGATGAAGAGACGTCAATACCGGCACCGCTGGATTTATGGAAGGAGTCTGTAGGTAAGGATACAGATGATACTGTAGTGGACGCACCTGTAGTCGGCCGTAATGAGTGAGGTCCTGAGTGGAAGTGAGCAAACCTACCAAACTTTGCCACTGTTGACGTGTCCGTGACGTTGATGACAAAAACTTTCGGATGAACAGCTGAATTTTGTCCCAACGATCTTCCGGAGGATACACCAGTTGATGACGGGTATCGAACACTGCGCCGATGTAACGGCGAACTTGAGCCGGGACCAACTCTGACTTGAGAGGATGAGGGATGAATCCTAGATGACGTAAGACCAGAAGTGTGAACTGGACTTGCATGTTGAGACGGGACTCGTCCGCTGCCCATAGGAGGATGTCGTCTATATAAACCTCTATCTGAATACCCCGCAGGTGTAGAAAAGCCATGACCGGTGAGGTAATGCGGGTAAACAGCCAAGGGGCTATGTTGACCCCGAATGGGAGAACCTGCCATTCGAAACGGCGTTCGTTGACAACGAAGCGGAGATAACGGTGATGACGAGGATGAATTGGAACATGAAGATACGCGTCCTGCAGATCGACTGAGGCCAGCCAATCCCGAAGATGTACACGGGCCCGAATCGATGAAACAGTCGGCATCTTGAAATGAGGGGGGAGGGCGAGATGAAACTTGTTTAACACTTTTAGATCGATCACCATCCGCATCTGGGGCGAGTCTTTCTTGGGAACCAGAAACACGTGGCTGTAAAACCCAAAACTGTCCTCTGTCGGCGGTAATTCTCTGACCGCTCCCTTCTCGATGAGCGTGTTGACTGACGACAGAAGAGTCTGCACGTGACTCGCAGAGACTGGTAGGCGGGATGGGCGTGGCCAAACGATAAGTTTGGGGAGGGAACGAAAAGTGAACAGGAAGCCGCGCTCCAAAACTCTCAAAATCCAGGTGTCGTCGGTGATGAGGCGCCAATTGTCTATGAAATATTGAAGGCGGCCGCCCACAACATGATGATTGAACGACCGGAAAAGAGGAGGCTGCAAAACTTCGGCTTGATCTGATCCGGGAACTCGATAGTCATTTACTGGAACGACCACCCCTCTTGGTTGATTTACCACGAAAGGAACGGCGCCCTCGCCGTGGAGGTTTCTCAATACCCCGAAACCTCCCCCGAGCGCCGCCATCTTGTTGGGTGGAAGAGGAGTTACGACCCCGCCTCGAGCGACGATCCGACGAACCACCCCGAGCAACAGCCCCAATCAAACGCGCAGTACGTTCCTCGCGGATGACAGGTACAACAGACTCAATAGAATTGTTGAAAATGGCGCTGGAAGCTAATGGTTGATGAAGCAGAAAATCCTTAACCATAAAGGAGACGTCCGGCTTGACCGCCTTAAGTAAGGCGTTGCGTTGCGCTTGGAGAAGCGAAACGTATGAATAAGAAGTGGCCTGAATAACTTGATTAGCCTGCACTAGGGTTTCAATGAAACCCCGCAAATAAGCAACACGACCCGCAGACAAAGAAGTCGATCCATCGTCCCGGTGTAACTCCGGGTCCAAGGCAATCCGCGAAGTCGCCAACAAAAACCAATCAGTGATTGAGGAAGCACGTTGGATTGCCAATAACATCTCTTGAATATTCTCCACAATTTTGGTATTGAATTCAAGTGGAGTCGACTTAGCTGATTTAGAAACCTGAGATAAATCTCTATCACGCTTGGGTGGCTTGTCAGGTAACACGTTATCATGAAGACGATAGGAAACTCCGAGACTAGGCTTCTTAAATTTATTGTCATCTTGTAATTGACGATCAAATTTGTCTAAATGATCTGCCCATGCTGGTGACGGAGCACATGTACGAGGAACATCCGGCTTGGAAGTAGCTAATGCAAAGTCCGCAGCTGTCCGGCACTTACCACTAGAAGAAACCTTCGAAGGAACGGGCATATCCGGAACCAACGCTAAAAGCGCCTGCATATTAAGCGAAAGATCCATCTTCGACGTATCTTTGACACTAGCCTGAGAGGAAGAAGAATCATCCGACTCACTCGACGAAACCGGAGACTGAGAACAAGACGATAAATCATGATCCACCAAATGATCAAGGACAGGGGCTCGTTGATAATGAACATGGTAACCTTGATCAGAGGGAGCCGAAACCCCAGGAAAACGGTGAGCAGGATCAGGAGAATGAACTGTCGACGTACGAGAACGGCGTACCGGTGAACGGGAACGCCGTAAAATAGTACCAGAATGAACCGGTGGACGAGAACTACGGACCGGAGAACGAGATCGTCGAACCGAGGTAACAGAATCACGAACAGGTGAAAACAAACGATGAGGTGGTGAACCCGAGCGTTGTGTACGAGAATGTGAATGGTAATGTGAACCTGAGTGTCGTGTAGCAGTATGTGAACGACGATGTGAAGAATCAACAATTGCGGGGATTGATGTTCGTAAGCCCGCAACCTGAACACTTAATGGTAGGACCGAACAGGCTTCCATAGATTTTTCAGCATTAGGAAAACTATGTCTAGTCTTAACCCGTAAAGGAGAAATTGACACTCTACGTCGTTTCTTTGATTTCTTCCTACTAACATGTACATGTGGAGAACCAATAGGTAAAGGAGAAATAACCTTGGGTGAAGATTCCTTTTGTTCGACGGGAACAATAGACTGGCCAGGCTTGACCGACCTGGCCTTTGTTAAGCGTAACAAAGGAACTGGATTTGGATCGACCCTAGACAATGAAACTCCGGACCGGGTCAAGCTGTCTAGTAACCTGGAATTATCATCCTGTAGGACGGTCCCGCTTGGAGGTATACAAACTGACATGGGAGACTGAGGATCTTGACCAGCCCGGTCAAGATCCTCATTACACTTCACATCATTGACCAAAGAAATCTCTAAGACCCGTCTGTCGATCTCCGACAAAGACGATTCATCACAAGCATGTAACAGAAAAGCCCGACGGGCCTGGGCATAATTCTTCCAGGCCGCCGGATTCCATAATACACATTCCGCGCACGTGGACGCCCGGTAACATAAATCTTTACAAGATAAACAAGCAGTATGAGCGTCTAAAGGGGATAAATCTTTCCCGCACGTACGACAAGGAATACCAGTCGGAACTTCAGACATAATAATACAGTAAGTAAGTTCCGAATGAATAACAAAAACAAGACTTGATAAAGGATATTACACCAGCGAGACAACAACAACCAATGTTGTAAGATTGCCTCTGAATACTTCCCTAGATGTGCACTGGTCGAGCAAACAAGAGAAAGAGGATGAGAAATGAGGCTACAGTCGCCTATATAGTGACCACGCTGGATTTGAGTGGAGAGCTCTCCTAGGGGCGGACAACTCTCTCCTAGGGGAGTTAACTTTTTCTTTTAAACTTCCGTTTTCTACGTTTGATTGTGCAATTAATAAGGGATTAATGGCATTAATTAAAGCAGGTTTAAGACTTAGGCAACAAACAGTAATTTTGAAAGATTTCTTGATTCTGGGGTCACAGTGACCTTGACCTAAATTTTGGTACAAGACAAATCGTCTCCCCTTAATGTATCAATGAACACCAAAAAATCATGATTTTTAACAATTCCCTGATTTTGTGGTCACAGTGACCTTTGACCTTGACCTACATTTTTGTATGTAACACATCGTGTTCCCCTAACGTATCTACTGACACAAAAAAAATATTTTTAATAATTTACTGATTTTGGAGTCACAGTGAACTTTGACCTTCGACCTTGACCTAATTTTTTGTATGAGACACTTCATTTTCCCCTATTGAATCCACTTACAATTTTTTTTTGTTTTTTAATGATTTCCTGACCTCGACCTACATTTGGTATGCAACACTCCTTCCCCCCTACGGCATCCACTCACCAAACATTAGAACTGTAGATAGAAAACTATCAATGATCAAAGATTTCTTGATTTTTAGGCAACATTGACCTTTGACCTCTGACCTTCTCTTTAGTATGCGACACATCGTCTCCCCTTAGGGTATCCACTCACCAAAAATTGGAACTAGATAAACATGAGGCAGCACCTAAAAGGTGCAACAACCCCTCAGCCAGACAGTTTTAGTCAGTGTTTATTGGTACACAATGAATGGAAAACGCATATGTAAAAGCCTGAACGATTTGGTTGAATGCAGAAGATGCTTTAGCAGTGGCTTGTAAAAGATTACGAGAGATCCTGAAGGATCTTGGCGCCCACCATTGTCCGATAATTGTAAGCTAGTGACAAGAGGATCTTTTTGTCCATTGTTACTAAGAACAAACGATTGATTTGTAATTTTGTTTACAGAATTTCGAATCTGAGCGAAAAAGATCAAAAAGGGACACTGGAAAACACCAAGATATCATCTTTCTAAGTTTAAGGAGTTTCAAGATTTCTAGAAACTGTACTTATGTCAGTTGTAATAGTACAAGAGAAAAGAGCAAAGTTAGTCTGAAAGTGAATGTCTGGAGGATCATTCGTCTTCGTTTTGTAGTATTTTTTTTTGCACGTGTCATCATTGGGTACTGGAAGCCAAGACAAATGTCTTTGAACCTTTGGCATGAGCTATGAAACATACTTAAGATTCTATAATTAGGAACGAATGCTAATTCTGTTCTGTTTACTGGGCTAGTTTGAGATATCTCTTTTAAGATACCATGCTCAAAAATAGTAACATGGTACAATACTTAATACTGAAGGGATCCGCGCCGTAATGTTGAAACTTCGAAAGTGTTTGAATCCTGATTATCTCCCTTGGATCGAAACATGCAGTAACTAAAGTTGTCGAGTTGTAACGTTGTGTCACAAGAGTGACGTCTCTTCATGTAGCCGACCCATCGGCAGATAAAACAGTTCACTAGATTAAGAAAATTGATATAAAATTTGAAGAAATATATTTTAATTCCGAATTATTTGAACTCCTTGATATGGAAGGTGAAGGTATGGATATTCTCTATAGTCACTATATAGAATCTGTCCCAATGTTTGATCCGCCGACTCGTGTGATGCAGCATCACAACTCGGGAATACCGTATTAATTTCAAGAGTAACTTGGATTTTGGAATCAGACCAAAAAAGGTATCGTGCACTAGGCCTCATGTAGAACCTGTGTACCAAATTTCAGAAGGAATCCATGAAGTAGTTCCTGAGAATTGACGATAATAATGTTTCAAGGGAAAATTCAAGATGGTCACCTGGCGGCCATATCGGATTTTCGAATCGGACCAAAAAAGGTATCTTGCACAACTGGACCACAAAAAACCTGTGTACCAAATTTAAGAAAGATTCATGCATTACTTCTTGAGAAATCACGATAAAGTTTCATGGGAAATCCAAGATGGGAGCCTGGTGGCCATATTGGATTTTCGAATCGAACCGAAAAAGGTATTTTGCGCAACTAGACCCCAAGGGGGAACCTCTCTACCAAATTTGAGAAAGATCCATGCAGTACATCCTGAGAAATCACGATAACAAAGTTTCATGGGGAAATCCAAGATGGCTGCCTTGTGGCCATATTGGATTTTTGAATCGGACCAGAAAGGTATCTTGCACAACTAGATCCCACGGGGAACCTGTGTACCAAATTTGAGAAAGATCCATGAAATACTTCCTGAGAAACCGCGATGACAAGATTTCATGAGGAAATCCAAGATGGCTGCCTGGTGGCCATATTGGATTTTCGAATCGGACCAGAAAAGCTATCTTGCACAACTAGACCCCAAGGGGAACCTGTGTACTGAATTTGGGAAAGATCCATGCAGCAGTTCCCGAGAAATCGTGATAAGGTTTCATGGGGAAATCCAAGATGGCCGCCTTGTGACCATATTGGATTTTCGAATCTGACCAGAAAAGGTATCTTGCACAACTAGACCCCAAGGGGAACATGTGTTCCAAATTTGAGAAAGATCCATGCAGCAGTTCCTGAGAAATCGCGATAACAATGTTTCATGGGGAAATCTAATATAGCCGGCTTGTGGCCATATTGGATTTTCGAATCGGACCAGAAAAGGTGTCTTGCACAACTAGACCCTAAGGTGAACCTGTGTACCAAGTTTGAGAAAGATCCATGCAGTACTTCCTGAGAAATGACAATAACGAAGTTTCATGGGGAAATCCAAGATGACTGCCTCGTGGCCATATTGGATTTTCGAATCGGACCAGAAAAGGTATCTTGCACAACTAGACCCCAAGGGGAACCTGTGTACCGAATGTGGGAAAGATCCATGCAGTAGTTCCTGAGAAATCGCGATAACAAGGTTTCATAGGGAAATCCAAGATGGCCGCCTTGTGGCCATATTGGATTTTTGAATAGGACCAGAAAAGGTATCTGCACATCTAGATCCCAAGGGGAACCTGTGTACCAAATTTCAGAAAGATCCGTGCAGTAGTTCCTGAGAAATCGCGATAACAAGGTTTCATGGGGAAATCCAAGATGGCCGCCCTGTGGCCATATTGGATTTTCGAATCGGACCAGAAAAGGTCTTTGCACGTCTAGACCCCAAGGGGAACCTGTGTACCAAATTTCAGAAAGATCTGTACAGTAGTTCCTGAGAAATCGCGATAACAAGGTTTCATGGGGAAATCCAAGATGGCCGCCCTGTGGCCATTTTGGATCTTCGAATCGGACCAGAAAAGTTATCTGCACAACTAGACCCCAAGGGGAACCTGTGTACCAAATTTCAGAAAGATCCGCGCAGTAGTTCCTGAGAAATCGCGATAACAAGGTTTCATGGGGAAATCCAAGATGGCCGCCCTGTGGCCATATTGGATTTTCGAATCGGACCAGAAAAGGTCTCTGCACGTCTAGACCCCAAGGGGAACCTGTGTACCAAATTTCAGAAAGATCTGTACAGTAGTTCCTGAGAAATCGCGATAACAAGGTTTCATGGGGAAATCCAAGATGGCCGCCCTGTGGCCATATTGGATTTTCGAATCGGACCAGAAAAGGCATCTGCACGTCTAGACCCCAAGGGGAACCTGTGTACCAAATTTCAGAAAGACCTGTACAGTAGTTCCTGAGAAATCGCGATAACAAGGTTTCATGGGGAAATCCAAGATGGCCGCCCTGTGGCCATTTTGGATTTTCGAATCGGACCAGAAAAGTTATCTGCACAACTAGACCCCAAGGGGAACCTGTGTACCAAATTTCAGAAAGATCCGCGCAGTAGTTCCTGAGAAATCGCGATAACAAGGTTTCATGGGGAAATCCAAGATGGCCGCCTGGTGGCCATATTGGATTTTCGAATCGGTCCAGGAAAGGTATCTGCACATCTAGACCCCAAGGGGAACCTGTGTACCAAATTTCAGAAAGATCTGTACAGTAGTTCCTGAGAAATCGCGATAACAAGGTTTCATGGGGAAATCCAAGATGGCCGCCCTGTGGCCATTTTGGATTTTCGAATCGGACCAGAAAAGTTATCTGCACAACTAGACCCCAAGGGGAACATGTGTACCAAATTTCAGAAAGATCCGTGCAGTAGTTCCTGAGAAATCGCGATAACAAGAATTGTTTACGGACGGACGGACGACGGACGGACGACGGACGGACTGACGGACGACGGACCACGGACGAAAGGCGATTTGAACAGCCCACCATCTGGTGATGGTGGGCTAAAAAAGGCCAGTGGATTTTAAGGATTTTATGTAAAGAACATCGTCATGTCTTGCTGACATCATTAAAATCTGTTGACTGCTTCTCTCTTGGAGGGAACCATCGTGTGTTTTTGTAATTGAAGAATGCCGTCATTTTCATCTGACGACGATACAGCTCACCAATCCCAAGTGTATGAGCGAAATAGCTGTCACAGCGAAATAGCTCACCAATTACTAATATACGTTCATATCCAATTATTTTTAGGATGACACTTTCTCAGTAAAGCACAAATACTAGTGCTGGATGGGTCCGTCCCGTGCCAGACTCGAACCCGCGTCCTCAGAGTTTGGCACCAAATCGCCAGCAGTAAATGCAAGCAGCCTAGACCACTCGGCCACCTCAGCTTCCACAAAAGAGGAAGTTCGGAGATCGGAGTCTAGACTACGTACATTTACTACCCCTCTGACAGACATATAATGGCACAGCTCCTAAAGCCGATATTATATATATACTAATGCCATTTAGAAAGTAGTTAACATTCATATCCAATTATTTTTAGGATGACATTTTCTCAGTAAAGCACAAATACTAGTGCTGGATGGGTCCGTCCCGTGCCAGACTCGAAGCCGCGTCCTCAGAGTTTGGCACCAAATCGCCAGCAGTAAATACAAGCAGCCTAGACCACTCGGCCACCTCAGCTTCCACAAAAGATGAAGTTCGGAGATCGGAGTCTATACTACGTACATTTACTACCCCTCTGCCAAACTCTGAGGACGCGGGTTCGAGTCTCGCACGGGACCCACCCATCCAGCACTAGTATTTGTGCTTTACTGAGAAAGTGTCATCCTAAAAATAATTGGATATGAATGTTAACTACTTTCTAAATGACATTAGTATATAATATCGGCTTTAGGAGCTGTGCCATTATATGTCTATCAGAGGGGTAGTAAATGTACGTAGTCTAGACTCCGATCTTCGAACTTCCTCTTTTGTGGAAGCTGAGGTGGCCGAGTGGTCTAGGCTGCTTGCATTTACTGCTGGCGATTTGGTGCCAAACTCTAAGGACGCGGGTTTGAGTCTCGCACGGGACCGACCCATCCAACACTATAGTATTTGTGCTTTACTGAGAAAGTGTCATCCTAAAAATAATTGGATATGAATGTTAACTACTTTCTAAATGGCATTAGTATATATACTAATATACGAGTTGTCAGTGCATTTCCATCATAGCTCTCTAGATTGTATCTAATACCGCTTATGCCGGTGCTAGAGGCCTTGTGGTCATATCTTGCAAGTTGCCACATGAACAGGTACAATAAAAGCGTACCTGAAATACAACACATATCACGAATCGTTGATTCTTGGTATGTGCTTTAGAATAGGCTAACCGGAAGACTATACTGTGACATCATGTGACTCTGTCAGTATGTCGGTACCTCTTCCCACTTCCCTTATATGTGTTGTAGTTTTTACCTGTATATGGCGAGATTCTGCTGGTGGACGTTTCGTCCCCGCGGCCCGCCCCCTGTATAGACTTTTGGTCTTTGATATATGTTGGCATTTGTGGGAAGTTGATGCTGGGTCGACATCGGGTCTTACAGACTAGTCTTTTGTGTTAAATGCCGTCATTTTCATCTGACGACGAAACATCTCATCCAATCCCAAGTGTACGAGTTGTCACAGCGAAACAGCTCACCAATTACTAATATACGAGTTGTCAGAGCATTTCCATCATAGCTCTCTAGATTTGTTTCTAATAGCGCTTATATCGGTGCTAGACGCCGTGTGGTCATATCATCCAAGTTGCCACATGACCAGGTACAATAAAAGCGTACCTGAGATACAACACATATCACGAATCGTTGATTCTTGGTATGTGCTTTAGAATAGGTTAACTGGAAGACTATACTGTGACGTCATGTGGCTCTGTTTATCTGCAAACACACAAAGGTCCAGTGTACAATGTGACGATTTAATCATCGTCACAAAACATTATTGCAGAAACTGGTGAAACAGGTCTCTACCACCAAGCTACTCCACTCAGTTTCTCAAATTTGGTGATTCATATCGTATGCTGATAGCACTATAAGAACGTAGCGTGCAAGATCTACGGCGTTACGTTTCGTAACTTGTTTCTAATTCCTCTTAATCTATGGCTAGAGGCCGTATTGAGCCCATATACATGCCTTCATATGAACATGCACTATCAGAACGTGACTGAAATACATCATTCTCTAGATATTGACTTATGAATTGGAGCGATATGCAAGAGTTGGGAATACTGATCAGCGATACGGATTTGATATTTTTGAAATACCATGATGTTTTGCCTGCATCATTGAAAACTGTTGACCGCTTCTCTCCTGTAGAAAACTAGCCTAGATGTTTATTTATACTATGATTGTCTTTTTTATATTTGGTGCCAATGCTGTTATATGAATTAGGTTTTCGGATTATGGACGCGAAAATTCTTTAATGGTCGACGGCTGAATATTGAATGCCGGACTAGACGCATGTATTTATTATTTTGAATTCATACACATTTGGATATGGCGCTAACTGTTATACGAAATAGATATTTTGGTTATTGGCGCGGATATTCTTTTATGGACGACGGCTGAATATTGAATGTAGGATCTGACACCCGATATCATCGGCCTGTAGTAAACCTCGTGATAGTACACGTATAATATATTATTATCCCTCAACCTAAATCGTAGCATTTCCATTGGTCAATTTACTAGGGTGTAAAAATCCGTACACCCGGATCTTTCCATCTCGGTCATCTATACGCGGTAAGACTGACCCTGGAATCGTGTGTATCCATTTTCAGCCTACATTCGGCAACTGCAAGAGGGAATTTCCAGAAATCAATATCACGTGACTTCGTAAAGACAATCAGCAAAAGTCTACCGACGTAACCCCAACATAACTCGCCATTTTCGAGTCATGTGATGTCCTACTTGTTCTAAATGACAGATCCACCACACCTCTTGTATGATATGAAAGTTATTCATACCTATATATTTTGTAAGCCCATGCAATATCTGTTTCAGAAGTGGTATGAATACCTGTAATTTATCAGATTTCTCGAGTCTGTTCTACTTATCCATTTGTGCCACAGAGGAGTTTTACGAATAACAATATATATGTAACTCCGAAGAATGATATCATGGTTAGAATGATTTATATTTCAACTTAATTCAAAGTCATTTTCAAGATACAAATTGGAGCAAGTGAGACATAGGATATATATACACTAAGGACAGTGAACACTGTGCAGACTAAAACAATACTATACAATACTATTCTTATGGATGGCGAAGTGTACGCAAATGGTGCGAAAACAGACATGGCGGATCTTCACTTCAAGACTTCAAACTTAAATTGTCTACTATTTCTGGCGTGAGATACCATAATATTGACCAGAATGCCACCATAATCTGAGTATTCTTCTTCTCGCATGTCGAGAATATAAATATAACGAATATGAAGCGTTTTCTGGCCAGCGAAAATTATGCATAAACGGTACCGAGCCAAAGTCGGCGACTTGTGCGATTTCAAAGACCATTTGCCGAAATCAACACAGAATATATTACACAACCGTTGATATTTGATGAAAGGAAGTCTTGCTGCATTACGTTCAATCAAACTTTCCTACACAAATACCTTATAAATGGTTATATTCAGCTTCAAAATTGAACACTGACACAGCACCCTGGGAAAAAGATGAATAACTAATATTATAGACGATCTTCTTGCTTTGGACAATCGCTATATATATGACGTCGAGGAGGTTGTATATCCACATATAGACCTTCACTATATTTAAAGGAGACGAACGATAGTCCAAGTGTGACACTTTGTTTGCATGCCTAGGGATGCCTATGTGTTTTTCTTCTTCTTCTCCTTCTTCTTACTTTTCTTTTCCGTCGGATAACTTTGGAATGCCTTCGTCAATCAACTAAAAATGTGTGGTGCATATTGCACCTGCCTAGGGGAAGATACCTATTGTTTTTCAGCTGTGTCCGAAACTTGGAACTGGGTTTACCTACAATCTCCCTTATATGCAATTATTCCTTTTTTCAATCTTTTCCGTCGGATAACTTCCGAATACCCATGTCAGTAAAACTGCAAATTTGTTATGCAAATTACTCCTGTCTAGGGAATAGACTTATTGTTTTTCAGCTCTGTGCAAAACTGGATACTTGTATTTTTTTGACAATTTCTCTCATATGCAAATTTTTCGTCTGGACCAACGGTAGAGTGACTGTCTCTGTTTGAGTACCAAGTTCCATATTCTCATTTGCATAGATAGCCCATCAGTAATTGGCTCACACCCATGACTCAGAAAGTTCATTGCTGTGACTGGCCACTGACTCAATGTATGATCCCTGAACCCATTTGCATCTAAAGTACATTTAGTGCCTGGTTTACAGCCATGCCCACCTCTTGTATATCGCTCCAATTCAGTCCTGTACAGTATGTTGATTTTAGGGCCTGGAACATGTACATGTATATACATTTCTCACACAAATAAATTCCACAGAGACATGGGCGTTGCAGATTTTAAAACCACTGACATAGATACATTAATTCAAGAATATCTCAGTGCCATCTCCAGGAGCTACGGGTAGATAACAAGATCGTGTGATTGTTTTTGTGCCGATCCACTTATAGGTGGCGCCACCTGATAGCAAAGTTAAAAATTCCTTTTCAGACAATAAATCCTGAAAAACCAAACAGATTTTGTCCGTATTTGTTCAGTGGGTCCTTTGCTCAAGATCTTGCTTGGGATTGTTTTGCGTGCCGATCTTCCTATATAAGTGCCGCCACCTGGGAGCAAAGTTAAAATTTCATTTCCAGACAATAAATCCTGAAAAACAAACAATTGTTTTTCGAATTTGGTAAGTAGGTCACTTCCCTCAAGATCTGGCTTGAGATTATTTTTATGCCGATTTGGACTAAGTTAAAATAGTGTTTCCAGACAATATCTTTTCAAAACCTAGACCGATTATTTCCAGATGTGGTATGTAGGTACCTCGCCTCAATATCGCGTTTGGCAATGCCGATCCGCATATAGGTGGCGCCAACTGGGGCCAATTTAAAATTGCATTTCCGATCAATAACTTGGATGAATTCTTTTCAGATTTGATATGTGGGTACATTGGCTGAAGATCTCGCTTGGGATTGTTTTTCATGCCAATCCGCCGATAGGTGGCGCCACGTGTCGGCAAATTTGAAATTGCGTTTCCGGACAGTAACTTTTGAAAACCTGAACGTATACTTTCCAAATCAATGGAATATGGGTACCTTCCCTCGAGTTCTCACTTGGGATTGTTTTTCGTGCCAATCCGCCTATAGGTGGTACCATCTAACGGCCATGTAAAACTAGTTTTTCCTAACTTTTACATTATTACTCTCTTCACAAGTAATGTTTCTTTTAGTTAACATGCAAAATGAATGCGTCTTCGATCGTAGCCGATCGACTGTGTCTAGTTTCTCCTCGACTCAATGGCAAGAGAGACCTTGATAATGCTAACATATCCACTATCCCTTCATGGAAAGTAACGCCCCGGGAGAACCTCACTGTACACATATAGAATTGATGCTGTCTTACGAAATGGGTGTTTTGATTATTGACGCGGAATTTTTTTTATGGACGACGGCTAAATATAAATGTCGGACCTGACGCTTGCCATTCATATGACGAATACATATCTCGTCTATATAGTATCAGTAGCATTTACTAGATTCTGTGAAAAATGTGACAATTTCAATCAACGCCACAAAACGTATCTTCAGAAACCGGTTTGGCAAGGCTATACAACCAGGCTCCTTCAAAGCACACACTGGTAAAAATATGGAGAGATTTGAACCCTAAGAGATTTGAACCCTGGCCCTGCAAACATCCCACTGTATTGTTGTTCCTAGTTTTTGGTCATATTTTATCATTGACATCTTCAGCGTTAAGGAGATCTTGAGATACACTGTGATCTAGGCATAAATAATAACACAATGCAACGGCTACTAAAGTGAGATCCCCTAAATCATTGGATCATAAATATGTTTAAATGGGAATAAATCACGAAGCTGTCGGCTCAGCTAACGAAAATGCTACGTGTTAGCACGGGACGCATACAGCTGACATATAATTTGGAAATTTATAAACAGGGTTCCAATTCAAGATGATCCAAGAGTGATACCCTCGTAACATGTTCAATATTGAGAAACAAATTGGGTATGAACGGAATGACGAAATAGAAGAAAGCACCAATTGAGTTATGTTATCAAACGTCGCAAAACGTCGCATCAGCATAGAAAAGAACTGTTATATAAGCTGCCGCACATGTCCAAATCTATCCGTACATATACCACAAAAAATATAACAAACAATCAATGTTTGTTTAATTATGTCCGCTGTACTGTCGAACCTTCGTCTGGACATTATTGAGGTCACTGAGGGTAACCTAAAAAGACATTTAAAATTGGGACTAGAATTTATTTTTGGCTGAGGGCCATGAAATTTCACCATGAAACTTCGTCTGGGCAGTATTGAGGTCACTCAGGTTAACCTAAAAACAAATTTAAAATGGGGACCGGGATTTATTTTTTGCTGAGGGTCATGTTTCAGCAAAATAGCTATTAGGTCCGGGAAATGATAGTAACCCTACCAGGCATGCGGGGGAGGGGATTATGGCATAACTCCCCGAACAGAGAATCATGGGTAAATTCGACATGGCGGTTATGTGGGGTATCAGAAAAGTGGTAATTTCGTCATTTTTTTTAGATTAATCAGATTAATACTCGCTAATTTATCATGAAGGTTTTGCGGAAAAAGTACATAAATAAAAAAATTCGAAAAATCGATCAAAAATGTCTTTTGTGAACATGACGTCATCAAAAGTGGCCATCTTGGATTTTTACATTTCCCGGTAGAGCTTGACCAAAGGGTAGGTTGTGGTAAGTTTCAACCCTCTAGCTCAAGGGATAAAAAAAAAAGATTTCAGGTGGGGGGAGGGGAGCGAAGTGGCCCCTCCTCAGGCCTTGACTGTTCCCAAAACGCCCAGAGCAGATAGGGTTAAGCAAAACAATTCGAAAGAAGGCCGAATGGGCGCCGGGAACATGACTTTTTTGTCCGATGGCCGTTACGTTGAAACTTTGCATACATGTAGTTATTGGATCGGATAGAGTAACTTGACAAAGCAATTAGTTTCAACGCCCATTGTGAGCGAGGAAAACAATATAAACATTAACATATCATGTGTACGTCTAGCCGTAAACATGCTTAGGATGGTTTCAGAGACGGATCAGTTCTAGAAGGGAGAATGCAGGGAGCTTAAAGCTGACATGACCTTATTTAATGCACGAATGGTGGCGAAAAAAAAATATTCACAGATTTTAGTTCCAGTTGAATAATACCCGGCGGAACTAATCCGAGTGCCGAGTTCACGCCGCTATTCTGCCAACTTCTCAGCCGAGTACATTTGCCTTCACCGCATATATAAAGCCTGAATCGACTGAGGACCTTGCCAGTCTGAACAGACTCTCGGACAGTCCACATCATATTTATGCTGTTGTTGTTGTCACCAGCACATATTCGGACTGTGAGCATCATATGCTATAACACAATAACTCTCACACAATATAAAGATATCTTGAAAAAACCTGGGCAATATAATTAGGGATATGACTATTCAAACACGATTCAGACATACCGGTGGGTTTTCCTCGAAACATGGATCACTTGTCTATAGTAGGCTCCATGCCCAAAAGAAAGACACTTGTTTATCCCGTCACAGACTTCTCCGGCATTGTTCGTCAATTTACCTCCCTCGCCAAAAACACGAAGGGGCAACTGTTCATTCTATTTCATGATTATCAGTTGAGGCTCGATATGGTGCAATTCGATTGCGCTGTGAATTCAGCTTTCTGATACCGACTTCAAAATACTGTAATTCTGAAATTTCATTCCAAAGTAAGAATTGTTATATTTTATGTCTACTAATCAGGCCTGCCCGCACTCAATTGCAAATTCCTAAAGACGGAGGTATAAACTGAAAGGTACATTGATTCTGATTGTCACCCCGTCCATTTTTAACTCATCCATCAGTAGTATAGAAATGCGAAATCTCTTAGCATTCTTTGTTGGGAAATCGTGGTGGATGAATGAAGCGAAAATGACCCTTGACCTTTGACTGTCGGTCATTTCTGATCACCTGACTGGCGGGTGGATGCAAAACAGAGGCTTAAAAAAACAGCCGGACATCTAAAAAATTCGAAAAAAAATGGACCGTACACCCAGGCAAATGGGCCTATATGCACAATATTGGGTCCACTTTGGTCGTGCAGGATCTCGAATTGAACGCTCGTCGACGGCATTTCGGGTAACGTAACTGTCGATCTGATCAAATAAGGTAGATTCGTAGTCTTCCTTACTCAGGTTTGGTTGGGGTACAAAATCACAGGGTCATGGTTTTATAAATATGTAGTCCGTATATATTTGTCTTTGGGGTCATACGACTTCCACTCGTTTTCCACTACCCTATTAGCGTTGCGTTTCATTCCCTGGAAGGTAGTTTGCTTATCAGCGGCCGTGCTTTCAGTTGTCAGTGGGTGGGGTCGCAGTATCAGTCAATGGACTGTCAGTGTCCGCCAGTACGCTTTCAGTGTCTGCGTCAGTTTATCCTCACCCATGTATATGCTTTTGGTGTGGCATCATATCGTAGCTTCTGGTGAACGTCGGGATTGCTTTTATAGACCCAACACAGTAATGCCCTGCAAACACCTGTATTACCATCCGAACGCCCTTGTAGTGTAGCTCAGAAGCTTTGAATCGTCTAAATGATCACGTGATATCGTATGGAATTGACAATCAACAAACGTAGTGAAGCGTGTCAATGCCCGACGTTACGCTTTTCACTAGTCTGAACGCCTTAACGCTATATCGTAACGGCTTATCGCTCTATCGCAATGCCATAACGTCATCGCACACACATGCTCAATTTCACGTTCGGCTATTTCTGTATTGGCGTCACTTAGCCTTTCACATAGAACGAACAAAGAGCCTCCCATGAGGAGCGTACGGCAATCACGTAGTGCGCCGTCTACGAAATAGTGCCTTTGATAATCGAGCGATTCGGTCGCATTTTATTGTGTAATGAAGTTGATTGTAATCATAAGAAGACAATGCATTCAATTTATACAAAAATATTTCTATGTTGAATAATAGTAGTTGGTGCCGTGGGGCGGTATTGTCAACCTCACATGGTACAGCCATATTGAAGAAAAGTTCCGCCGCAAATTAATTGTGTGCATGCACGAACGTGATCCCGTTTCCACTCCCAGAAATCCGCTAGGTCAGAGATCACTTTCGCAGCTACTGAGTTCTGTGGCTAGATGGACACATTTTTTTCCCTTGATGGAAGTCATGTCATCGCCCAAAACGATATCATTTTACGGATGTGTCCTCACCTGGGAGTGCCGCTGATACAATATAGATTGTAAGTGATGTCATACATAGAAATGACGTCATCATTAGAAGCGGATTTAGGGTTACCACCCACAGAGGCGGTGAAAACCGCGGTCAAATTATGAAAACAGCAGTTCCATGATATGTTGGCGTTACAGTACTCTGGACTATCCGAAGACGCTGAGGAATAGAGCAGAACGAATGGATGATCATTTCACACGAACAAGAGCGAACATGGTCGAGGATGCGTTTGATACACTTACAATAGCATAGGCGAATTGTAACTGCACCCATCGCGAATCCCACAGCTTTGTTGCCATGTGATGACGTAGGGGATAAATAAAATGTGTAATACACAAAATGCTTGTTGTGTAAACGCAAAATGCTCGTTGCTGTTGCTGTTAATCCTTCTTTCTCTCATTCGATTGCGTCAAGGAGATAAGACATTAGATGCTAGATTTAGTTGGGTGTATGAGTGTAGGAATCTTACTCCCCATCATTAGAGCCGTGCACTGGGCACGATTCACTCAGTGACTCACTCATTTGTACCTAACCCCATCATTCAGTCACATCTAGTTCCGTAACTCCGATAACATGCAGAAGGTGGTAACTTGTCAGGCTAGACTCATCATGCCCTACTGAGCGCAACCTATCGCCCGCGCTATCCCACAACCCTTGTAAAAAATGGTGTAGTGACCATTGCTGGCGACATGTCCTGTAATATCCATTATTCCGAATTTTATCCATTATTCCGAATTTTGTGTTTGTCCAGAATACCATTTTGCATCCACCTCCCAGTAACCTGGCCCGAAGAACCCTCGACGAACGCTTCAATACGAGACCCTGCACAACCCATGTGGACCTAAGAAGGTTTATCTAGACCCATTTGACTAGATGTAAAGTCTGTTTTTTCGGATATTCGCCGAGATCTGCGGCCATTTCCGAAGTCTTACTTTTCACGTCACTGGAAGTGACCTATTCAAGTGGTCATAGTGACTGAAGGCCAAAGGTTGGAGGTCAGATACGCCAGATTTCCCAACCACGAATGTTAAAAGAATTCACCTTTCTATACAACTGGTGGATAGGTCAAAATACTGGACGGGCTGACAATCGCAATAAGGGCTCTCAATTTGTAACTCCGTATTTTGGAATTTGCCATTCCTGTTTGCACAAATAGTCTCCAACAGCAACAGCAAATCTCGCATTGTCCCCTTGGCACAGTAAACGGTCAACATGGGTCGGCCTGTAGCAGTATCGTCATACCGGGTATCGAAAAAGAGATCGCATGTGGAGTGCATCGTGTAGAGCCTCAAGAATTACCAAAACAGTCGCTTCGTGCGCCCTCTTCGTCGAGTGAGGTCAATTGAAATACAATGCTGTAGAAACTGGTGACGGGACCAACAGGTTTCATTGTGTTGAAGAAATACTGAACGGTATGTCTAAATCGTGTATATATAGTTGTCAGATGCTTCAGATTCTATTACCCATTTTTTCAGATATATTTATACTGTTTGCGAATGAATGTGATATGATGCTCACAGAGCTCGAATTTTGGCTGGAGACAACGACAACATGAATATGATGTGCACAGTAGGAGTGTCAGTTCAGACTGGCAAGGTCCTCAGTCGATTCAAGCTTTATATATGCGGTGAAGGCAAATGTACTCGGCTGAGAAGTTGGCAGAATAGCGACGTGAACTCGGCACTCGGATTAGTTCCGCCGGGTATTATTCAACTGGAACTAAAATCTGTGAATATTTTTTTTTTCGCTACCATTCGTGCATTAAATAAGGTCATGTCAGCTTTAATGTACATTGAATGGCTGCTGGGTGCCGAGAATATTACATGATCATCTGCTCACCAAACTTAACATGTATATATATATACATATACATGAATATCCGCGAAGGGAACCTGGCCTGGTCGTGAAGGGAACCTGGCCTGGTTGGGACATATTTTCGTTTCGATTTTCTTCCAGCCAAGCCATTCAGTAAAGTGTACAGACGAATAGACGTCGTGTTTAATTAATGCCCATTGACTAAATTCAAGGAAAACTTACCATAAACCTTCTTGTATATAACTGTTAACAAATTATTCTTCAACAGCTTGAACATGTGGTGAAACCAATTGAGTATAAAAGACGGTATCTTGTCTGGGAAATCCTTCTCCACTCCGGTTTGCGGTGTTTCCGTCTTAAAATAACCACATATAGTTTTAGACATTACGTCCCTTTCAGCACAGATTTGCGTACATTTGCACAGTTGACATTTACACATACTATTGAGTAAATCAGCGTATGGAGTATGAAATTTACTATTTCGTGTATGGGTGTTAATTCATCTTTACTGTTAAAGTTCTACCTGTATAGTTATACCAATTCAATGTGTTCCCAGATGTTGAATCAACAATATAGTGTAGACATTATTTGTGAGCAGCACATTAGGGTGCAGTCAACCCCTTTCTATTGAAAACCTTATTAATTGACCACTGGTCTTTAATGGTCATAGTATAAAGGTCCATACAGTGAGTTTCCATATGTTATTTTTACCTTCATTAAAAGACCATCTGGTTTAAGAGACCCTACTTTCTGTTACCCTGTGGTGGTCTCATACCAGTAACACAGGTGTGAGTACAGTTCAACTACATACATTCTTCGTTAGCCAGAAAAATGAAAAATATAAACATTTCACTTGTAAATGTTTTGTTAACTACGTTTGATAAGGAGCATAACTATATTGGCGTCTAGACTACAGATAGGTAAATAAGTTTATATTTGGCGGCTGTACCAAACAGATATTGCGGTAAAAGACAAGAACAAATTAAATCAGATTCAGATTACGTCTGAAAGGGGGTATAACTGCGTAAAATATGGGTCGAGGCGCATTTTTGATAAGCATCTAGAAAGTAAATAAATTTGACGGCTGTACCAAAAACGGTTCTGCAGATAAATGTGGTAATAGATAAGAACATACAGATTAAGCTTGAAAAGGACATAACTGAGTAAAACATGAATAGAAGCGACTCATTGCGATAGATGTTCAGACTACAGGTAAGTAAAGAAGTTTCCAAAATTTTGCAGCTACCAAACACGGTTCTGCAGATAAAAGATAAGAACATATAATGGAATTAGGTGCAGATTTCGTCTGAAAGGGGCATAACTGCATAAAATATGAGTCGAGGCGACTCATTGTTTAGAAGCATCTATAGATAACGTAGCGACAGGCAAGAGCACATCATGAAATCAAGTACACATTAGGAATGGAAAAGGACACAACTGCGTAAAATATTGATCGAGACGACTCATTTTCGATATGCATCAAGACTACTGGTATGTAAATAAATTTCCACAATTTATCGGCTGTACCCAACATAGTTCTGCAGATAATGTGATAACGGACTGACGGATGTACGCCACGGCAACAATGCTCCTGGGTCAAAATAGTGCGAGGGGTAAAAATGGTTCAAATGTACAATGAATACATACGGTTGTTATATTGTTACAGAATGCAATACAATCGCTTTATGCCAATTTCTTCATTGTTTTTCTGTCAAGTAGATTGTCTAAAATGACCGCGATGAGAAATGCATGTTGTAAGTTTTAACTGGAATTTGCAAAAATCTGAGAAAGTGAATGCCTAATTATTTTACGAATATATGTAAATACACTGATAAATCACAGAAATGACGAGCTGTGGATATCGTCTTTTAAAATCCCGGCTGATGCGTTTGCGAGAGTTGCCATTTATTTGCCGCTCATATTAACCACCAATTTCACCATCACTCACACGAAAATGAGGGTACAACTGGCGATATCGATCTGAATGCTGGGCCTGTTAAGTGCCCATGTTTGTCGTGTGATTCCCGAATTTCGAGAGGAGAAAAGTGGATAAAAGTGCTGAATGTGTTTAAGGGCTATTGACTCGAATTGTGTCGGTATCATTGTGGCAATTTATGCAGACAAATCCCAAGTGCAACTTTACATGTGACGAATATTTAATAAACCAACTTCCGTGTCCAGAATATACTGAACCAATACAACGAGGCACGCATGCCCTGCAATGTGAAAACACATGCACATTGTCAGAGCCCCTTGAGCTCGATCAAAGTTTCACTTTCGAGAATACCCAGACCGATAGATGTCATGAGACTCTCAGAAAAGTTTTCAACATCAGATTGGTCGACTGATAATTTGACGATTCAGGCCTCTCATCATGCAGCCTCCAGTACGGCAAGATCGAGAAAGACCATCCCCAGCTTTTCTCTTGCGTTTATCTGCTCCCAATCTCCCCTCCCTCAAATAGTCCGTCTTGTATTAAAATTGTGAGATGATAGTTAATAATGTTACTTTACTGAGAAACACTGGTACGGAATAAAATTCACCGGTGGTTAAGCCGTTAGAATTAGGTAAAACTTGAGGAAAAGCAGACCATCTCTCACATGTACACTCCGCTCTAGCCAAACATTCTCATCAACGAACCGGCATATTTAACAGGGGTTTTTTCAAAGTTAAAAGGAAGCAGTTTACCCGCTGACTCGACCATTGAATTGTGGATATCTCTAATCTATTAATTTTGTAAGTTTCCAATAAATCAGGAGAAAGTTTTATCACAAAAGGAAAGCAAGCTTATGGCGAACTCTGGAAATTGTGTTGTTTGCACTACCGCCCATGTACTTCAATATTGGGCGAGAACAGCAATTTAAAATTAAAAATGAGGCAACCAGATGTGATTTCGCTCAACATTCTATACTTTCTGAAAATATGAGGAGAAAATTTGATGGAAAATTGCCATTCTACTGAATGAAAACTAAATACCTATACTATCCCATACTGTAATTTGACTATCGCTGAATGACTTAGTTGACGCATGCGTAAATGGACTGATGGCGAAAGATGATCATGCTCGTTTCTGTGAAGTCATGTGACGCAGTCAGTATGTCGGCACCTCTTCCCACTTCCCTTATATGTGTTGTAATTTTTTCCTGTATATGGCGAGATTCTGCTGGTGGACGTTTCGTCCCCGAGGCTCGCCCCCTGTACAGACCTTTTGGTCTTTGATATATGTTGGCATTTGTGGGAAGTTGATGCTGGGTCGACATCGGGCCTTACAGACTAGTCTTTTGTGTTAAATGCCGTCATTTACATCTGACGACGATACAGCTCACCAATCTCCAATGTACGAGTTGTCACAGCGTAACAGCTCACCAATTACCAGTATACGAGTTGTCAGAGCATTTCCATCATAGCTCTCTAGATTTGTATCTAATACCGCTTATGCCGGTGCTAGGGGCCGTGTGGTCATATCATCCAAGTTGCCACATGAACAGGTACAATAAAAGCGTACCTGAGATACAACACATATCACGAATCGTTAGATTCTTGGTATGTGCTTTAGAATAGGTTAACCAGAAGACTATTCTGTGAAGTCATGTGACGCAGTCAGTATGTCGGCACCTCTTCCCGCTTCCCTTATATGTGTTGTAATGTGAATGACGCACTGCCCTACAACAGAAGAACCGAATTGGAGCCTGAAAACAACAACGTTGAACTTGTGTGTCTCCAACTATATATTACCATCAAAATCTGTTCCCGCATCAGTCTTCTGTGATATGTTTGTCGTCCACCCAACACCAGGGATATAAGAATTATATACTAAATGTAGAAAGAGTCTACAAGAAGGGAAGACCTTACTGATGACGCAAATATTGATCCAAAGAGAGACGGCAACCAGTTTACGACTAATATTAAGACATTTGTTCCCAGTGACTAAAGGGATGACCTTGATAGAGGTCCCTGAAACATTCTTGATATGTTTGAAAAACCTAAAGATTTA
>JAVTVY010048135.1:0-22802 GCA_036873755.1 Hanleya hanleyi | reverse complement strand
AATACTTTGTGTTGTTCTCCAATCTCATTGATAGAGCACAAATCCGTGTGCTTGGTAGTCGAATTTATCCTCAGAACATTGACCATTTTATGTGGGCGTTTCAAGAAGCGACAATTCGTCCGTACGGCTACCTGTTCGTAGATTTAAAAGCCCATACCCCCGAAGATCGTCGGCTGACGACCCACCTGTTACCCGGCGAGGAATCACCACAACGGCTTATACCCCTACACCATCCGTCGAGTGCACTCCTGGCAGAGCAGCAGCAGAAGCCCACCCCCATACAGCGGGCCCGCTTCATACCATCAGTCCTGGAATATCACCCAACCGTGAAGGCCCAACCCGAGGTTGAAGAACATAATGTGACCTCGAGGCTATGGAAGGATTTGTTCAAAGAAAGTATGGACGCCGAGATGGGCGGGATGTTGGAGGCCACAGGAAACAAGTTTCAACGCAAAGGGTATTCGAAAGAGGAAGCTGCAATTTTAGCCCATAACAGATTGGCACCCAGACTACGACGGGCTTTACGTCAGCAGTATGTCGACTTATTGACCCATATGAAATTGTTGGATAAGGACCCAGTCCATATGGAAATTGAAAGAACAGCGTCGATGTTGAAAACCTCGGGCGTGAACTGGAAAGCGGCGTATGTCAGAGCAATAGCACAAAAGAAACATTTGTTCGAACGCATCATTAAACAACGTGAAAGCATTAAGAAAGTGTGTTAAAGCGTTGAGACGAGCGTTAAGGCGTAACGACGGGCGTTGACGGGCGTCACTGCATTTCGATGAATTGGTGTCAATTCCATGAAATCAGAGCTTCTGAGCTAATTCACCAGGGCGTTGAAGCGTTGAGCTAAGCGTTGATGGGCGCTACTGTCTATAAAAGCGAGCGTATTCCCCAAACACGCACAGTCGACGTTCAACCGTCAACATGGCTTATACTTGTTCTGAGTGTGAACGCACGTTCACCAGACATTACGATATGATGCGACACCAGAAAAATATACATGGGACTGAAGACGCCGAGGAGCCCGTTGAGGCAGATACCGATACAGAGATTGATGAGAGTGCATCGACTGATACCGAATCCAAGATGGCTGACAGTCTATCTACTGATATGGAGAGCTTGACCTCAGAGAATCAGCCTTCATCCCAGGAAAGTGAGGCAGAACCTACCTTCTGGGATCGTATTGTGACAGCAGCTATCAATACTCACGCTGAAGCGATCGAGGACGCCGGAGAGGATAATTTACAACAGACGTACACCCAAATGCGCCCCCGCATCAGAAAAACAGCTATGGCGATCTATGAACAGTATACCTTACTACCGCTTGAAATGAAAGGGGACCCCACGCACAGGTCCATCATGAAGACCAAGCGTCACTTGGAAGAGGATATGGGTTTACCACCCACCGAGGCCCTGGAAAATGCGATAAGAATGCGCAAACAACTGTTTCAGGACATGCTGCCCGAAGAATATCCAGGCCTGTCCGACGATGATTAGAATAAACGGTTCAGAGCGAACATGGCCGAAGATGGAACTTTCTGAAATGGAGACTTCTGATTGGACAAGAATCTAACGGACAGGAACGAATAGGACAGATGCAAATGGTGGCCTCTGATTGGGCAAGAGTCTTTTTGAGTTGTAAACATACCCAACGCGGCTCCCCCAGCGTGGGTATGATGTAACATTGGGGAAAATAAACTATATGAAAAAAAACTTGTTGTTGTTGTTGTTCCCTCATGTGTCATCCTTGTTGTTGTTGTTTTCTCTCTCTCTCTCTCTCTCTCCGGTCTATATCATGGCGTCAAAACGTCTAGCAGGACCCATACAAGGACCAGTTTTCGACACTAGTTCAACCCACACCAGTCCATCAGATGGCCCTTCATCTCACCTTCACATTGATACCTCACTCGGCTCCATCGGATCACTAGGGGCTCTCCTAGCTCCAAAAAAGGCTATTTTGCAGATCGATATCAACACCTTGTGTATGAAGATTTTTTTATTTTGGAGGTAGTGGGTCGAGTGAGGTATCAAATTCAAGCTGACGTGAAATGCTTCACATTGATATCTCACTCGTCTCCATTGGACCACTAGGGGCGCCTCTAACCCAAAAAAGGATATTTTGAAGATTGCGCATGCGCAGAATGCTGTTAGTTCAACCCACACCAGTCCATCAGATGCTCCTTCACGTCACCTTCAATTTGATCCCTCACTCGACCCGATTGGTCCATTAGGGACGCCTCTAACCCCAAAAAGGCTATTTTTGAAGATTCATATTTTTGATATCATCTTCGCGCATGCGCAGAATTACCCTAATTCAAGCCCACACCCAGTCTATCAGATGCTCCTTCACGTCACCTTCAATTTAATACCTCACTCGACCCGATTGGCCCATTAGGGACGCCTCTAACCCCAAAAAGGCTATTTTCATAGCCTTTGGACTTCGCGCATGCGCAGAAAATTCAAAATAGCCTTTATTGGAGTTAGGGCAGCCCCTAGTGGTGCAATCGGGTCGAGTGAGGTATAATTGTGAAGCATTTCACGTCAGCTTCAATTTGATACCTCACTCGACCCACTACCTCTAAAATAAAAAATCTTCATTCACCGGATGTTGATAATTATCTTCAAAATAATCTTTTTTGAGGTTAGAGGCGTCCCTAATGGTCCAATCGGGTCGAGTGAGGTATCATTGTGAAGCATTTCACGTCAGCTTCAATATGATACCTCACTCGACCCACTACCTGAAAAATAAAATTTTGTTGACTTGACGTATGAAGATTTTTGTTTTTCAAAAAAATTTTTTGAAAAATTTTTTTTTGGGGGAAACTCACACTGGCGGCCATCTTGTACCCACCTCCCACACATGATGAACAGCTCTCACAGATTTAACAAACATGGGAGACAGTAATGCACTGTTACAATGATCACTGTGATAACATGCACATAAACAGACTCACAGTGAGTGATGAACAGCTCTCACAGATTTAACAAACTACTCGCGGCCATCTTGTACCCACCTCCCACATCTCACTCACACTGGCGGCCATCTTGTACCCACCTCCCACCAAATCACACTCGCGGCCATCTTGTACCCACCTCCCACATCTCACTCACACTGGCGGCCATCTTGTACCCACCTCCCACATCTTGCACTTGATGACCCTTCATGAATGCTTCACTTTGAATACTGGCGGCCATCTTGTACCCACCTCCCACACATGATGAACAGCTCTCACAGATTTAACAAACATGGGAGACAGTAATGCACTGTTACAATGATCACTGTCATAACATGCACATAAACAGACTCACAGTGAGTGATGAACAGCTCTCACAGATTTAACAAACTACTCGCGGCCATTTGATACCTCACTCGACCCCATCGGTACACTAGGGGCCCCCCTAGTTACAAAAAGGCTATTTTCATACCCTTCGGCCACCGCGCATGCGCAGAAGGCCGATATTTCAACCCCACACCCAGCCCATTAGATGCCCCCTCACCTAAGCTTCACTCTGATAGCTCACTCGACCCCATCGGTACACTAGGGGCTCCCCTATCTCCAAAAAGGCTATTTTCATACCCTTCGGTCACCGCGCATGCGCACAATGCCGATATTTCAATCCCACACCCAGCCCATTAGATGCCCCCTCACCTAAGCTTCACTTTGATACCTCACTCGACCCCATCGGACCATTTTATCTAGGGACTACTTTTTTCTCCGCGGAAGCTTTTTCCCGAGACCGAATCACCGCCAAAACCACGGCCAAACCGCATCACCGCGCATGAATACATTTTTATTTTTTTTTGCCGGAACTTTTTTTTTTCGTTCCACCCACCACCCACGGCGGCCATCTTGTACCCACCTCCCACATCTTGCACTCACTGACACTCGCGGCCATCTTGTACCCACCTCCCACATCTTGCACTCACTGACACTGGCGGCCATCTTGTACCCACCTCCCACACATCACGCATGCGCACACCGCCCCAATACCGCCCCATTTTTTGTGCTGTGACGTCACACAAGGTTCTGCGCATGCGCAGTGAGGCGCTATTTCGCCAATTTACGCGCTACATACTACTTGGGCAGCCCTCAATCGCAATAACCAGGTAGGTTTAAAGATTTAATCAGCTTCAAAAATCTAGACTGAAATCAATTGTTACTCCGCAATTGTTACTCCATGACAAGTATTTGAACAAATAAACTAAACTTGTGTCTGCCTTTCGCGAGAAAGTGAACAAAATTGATCGCCAAAAATAAATAGCATGGTCAGCCACCCAACAGGATTGTCTCCCAGTTATACCAGATTAAACACCCTTGTCAGCATTCCCTTAATATGTAGCCCTGTACAAAAACATCATTTCTCAAAATCCAGACCTTGCCAGCCAAAGAGTCCTTATGAAGTAACTAAATACCACCATATAAAAATTTTAACAGATGTAAAAATAAGTGAGTATTTGATTCCCAAAAGAAAAAAAACATTGCTGATTTTTTTCAAACAAACGACCGTTGGTGTTGCTGATGTTGTTATTTGTGTAAAGAGGTGAGCAGTTTTTCAATAAATCACCGATTGTTTGTTTTCTTTCGTAACGGTCACATAGGACCGCCATATTTTGAACCACTGCAAAGCACCATGTTTAGATGGCGCTGCAACTTGAGACATAGTGTCATATGGGCTACACAGATGTATATATGGTGATGTGGCTTGATGGCTGTGTCATACCAATATTTAGGAATAATGTTTTCACGCACAGGCCATTTCAGGCGAAATATAGAGCAATTAAGTCGTAAAGGCATGCGTGCTTCATATTCATTACTTAGTGATCTAAATGGGGAAAGTTCACAGATTCACCAGCAATTGGGGGCTTAGAGCTGAGTGAGGCATTTATCCATTGATTCATGATATAGTCAAGAGGTCTGTTAATCTTTACCATTATACACTAGAGCCTTCTGATAAATTAATATACCATGCTCTTCAGGAACATAAGGTCCTCTGTATTAAGCGTTTTGGCTGGTTGTATAGCATACAGTCTTTTTTACTCACTAATCTCAACATAGATATAGATGAAGCAGTGGGGAGTAATTTTCATCTTCTGCTCCAGGCACTCTTCAAAGCATGTTTTCATGATTCACTTCAAGATGATAGAATACCTGGTGAACAAAATAAGATGAGAACATATAGACTGTTTAAGACTACGATTGAATTCGAACCATATCTGTTATGTACTAAACCAAGCCACCAATAATTTTTCTCAAACTTGCAGTTAAGTAACCATAAGTTAAAAATAGAAGTGGGTAGGCACACCAAGCCTCAGACCCCAATTCATCAACGTTTGTGTGGGGTGTGTATGGTAGTAGAAGATGAGGAACATTTTATTTTATCATGTACCGGTATCTCTCTTTATCAAAGAATATCTGCTCGCTTTGTTGATTTCAATACCACGAATGATACTAACAAGTTTACCAGTCAAAAGAATAACAATGTGTGAAGGATACGAATTAGGGGGTCTACAAATGACTGATATATTTAACTTTACAAAAAGCCTAAAATTGGCGTGGATCTGACTTTATATATTACAACAGTCTAATTGAAGAATTTTCCCTGAAATTTATTTGAAAGGTGCTGCGTTTATAAATTACGGGACTGAATATTACGGTCAGGTTATAAAAAAGATAAGAAATCCATTTTGGAGAAATGATATGAAATCCTGGGTAGACTATGCAAAACTGTTCCTGTAAGACTGGAAAATACAATTACTTCAAAATGTTAAACCAAAAGGAATGCGACCATAGTGTCTACCCTTCTTGTCCCATCAAAGGGATGCAGAAAAGTATATAGTATTTTCATGAAACAATCAGAACAAAGTCAAATTCATGTGTGGGAACGGAAGCGGAACCAGAACAACATGAGAGCATTCTACACTTGTTTGTTGAATGTCCTCACTGTGAAAAACTTTTGAGGGAATTAGGTGACTGGCAAATCACTTTTGACTGTCATATTGCTCTATCGCCTTTGCATATTATATTCGGCATTTTAGCAATGTATCGGCAAATATTTAGAATAGAAAAAACAATTAGCACTGAATAACAACTCAGTTCATCATTTCGGAAAGAAGTGGAATTTATTGAAAATATTCTTTGAAAGAGTCTGAGATGCTTTAGTAATATAAATACGGTACTTCGTGAACTTCCCTGAAGGATACATATTTAACGACTACACATGTTTGTACAGTTTAACGTCTGATTAAGTTAGGTATCGAGCATTTTGTTCTGTTCTTTTTTCCCCCTTCTTTATATGTGTAATTTATGTACTTGTGTTTTTTTGTTCCTTGGATGTGTCGATTTTAATGTATGTATCAATGTCCAAATGTGCAATATAATGAATAAATCAATTATGAAAAAAAACAAGTTTGCCATGATTATATGTTGTGCTGCCTTAACCAAGGTAGTTGTTCCTACTCCTACTTATGAATGCTATAATCAACGCTAATGTATGCATTGTATGCATTGCACTACGTACAGATCTTGGTGCATTATCATATTATTTGCACACGTTCTTGCTATATTTGCATCATCAGCACTATTCCATTTACAATATATTCACGCTTCGAGACCCTTCCCATTGTGATTTTCTTGGCAGGACGAGAAAAACGAGACCCCACAACCCACAGTAACACCCACAAAAAATAGACCCCCCCCCCCCTCCCCCATACAGGCATTTCCCCGTATATTGTATATTGTATGAGTCCGTGTTCCGCTTTTTATTTATTTATTTCTTTCTTTTTCTGTGAAAACACCCATGACATGACTGAAGAGAGCTTCACTCGACCCAATCAGTCCATGCAGCGTATTTGAAGTCTGGAGAGTTTTCCTCCGGCTCCCCACGTATTTAGGACTATTTCCTCTTCGCGGAAGCTTCTCCCCAAAACCGCATTACCGCGGAGGACTACATACCCTGCAAAAATGGGAACTCTTCTGTGTTCGGAGGTAGCTTTTTGGTCTCTTGAGCTGGTGGCGCCCACTGTCGGAACAATAGTGCACGTGACCTCCCCGTGACCTCAACAACGCCACCTGTTCCCACCAAGAGTTATCTCCCCCGGCAAAATGGGGGTTTAGCCTTCCTTTCTATACTACTGACGAGTAATCCTTCATTGACTCAAGCGCCGCTCTTACCTCCACAAGGAAGATAGCTCCTCGAGAACCTGGGCCTCCTCGGCAGACAATGAAGGAACATCTGTCATAAAATAATCTATGACAAAATCGTCCACAGGCTCAGCGGAAAATAGATCAGAATTAAAACATGTAGCAGCGTTTATAATCCCATCACTGTCAACAACATCTACATCACTAACAACAAGTTTATCAATAAATTTACGAAAAGCCTTTTCCTTATCGAAAAATAGCGAGAAGTGCGGTGGTCAAAATTGAAATCAGCGGCCTTAGCCTTAATTGATTCTGACGCCGTCATTATAAGTAGAAACTAGATCGTCAATCTCAGACTTCAAATTGTCAACTACGGGAGAATAATAACCGAAAGATTCAAAAGTTTTTTACGCAAAGAATTAAGACGGGAATTTCGAATATTGGTTAAACGTTTACTGTGAGAAATGGTAAGAGCCTTAGTCTCCGACTTGAACTCTTCCCACCACAGGTGAGAAAGGTCACAAGTGTGGGCAAAAACAGTCCATAAATCTGAAAAATCAATGCGGAAATCAAGATCGGACAAGATTTTGACGTTACAATGCCAATACCCCGGTCCGACCCTGGTACAAGGAATATTATTAAAACATGAATCAACAAAGCAATGATCGGACAGAGAGGCAATAGTTATATCAGAACGGACAAGAAAGGAACACAATGAAGAAGAGATAAAAATACGATCCAACAGACACGAAACTCTTCCGTTGGACCAGGAGGTAGAAACAGAATGAGGATGTAAGAAATGAAAGGAGTCAATTAAATCATAGCCGCTGCAGACAGATCGAAGAACATCCGACCCGCAAACACCACGCTCTGGATTTCTTCCAACCTTATCTATAGCCGGGTCGAAAATCAAATTGAAATCACCGCGGCTGGTAACACAGAAGGGAATAAGGGACCGTGGGAAAACTTTTCTATCACTCACATGGTTGGATGCATAAACAGACATCAGACGTAAATTGAAATTATGGTTCCTGGACAACCAGGGAATCCTGGAGATAAATAATATCATAATTCAAAGCTTTACATAGAGTACACAAAATGTTAAACTTAGAACCAGTAACCAAACTGTTACGTTTAAGAGTATGGAATGGTATAGACGCCATTATACTCATGTATGGTTTAGAGTATTAAATAAGGAGACAATATTAGGAATCGATTTAATAGAAAGACAGACACGAAACAGTTCAGGCCACACCTCCCATAGGGGGAGGTTATCCATTGCGTCAAGTCCATCCACATAGCCGTTGAGAGGAAATCGATTGCACAATTCCAATTATTTTTTGCACAAAGCATTAGTTTATCTCCGAAGTCAATTTCTTCTTATTTCCGGAGGATCCTTGGGCCACTACAACCCACTACCCTTGAGAGAAGAAGACCGATGTTGAGTATTCGACTACAGTGAAGATGGAGGTTTCCGATGGGGTGATCGAGATCGGTTTTAACGATCAGTCCCAGCGGAACGACGAGATGGACGGAAACGACCCCGATCACCAGTCTGAGTTGAAAGACCTCGACGATGTATCCGTGAAAGCATCCAGCGGGATATCACTCTGAGCCTCAGTGTCTCCCATTTCACCAGTCAAATTACAACGCATATAAGGGAAGTGGGAAGAGGTGCCGACATACTGACAGAGCCACATGACTTCACAGTATAGTCTTCTGGTTAACCTATTCTACAGCACATACCAAGAGTCTAACGATTCGTGATATGTGTTGTATCTCAGGTACGCTTTTATTGTACCTGTTCATGTGGCAACTTGGACGACATGACATGACGGCCCCTAGCACCGGCATAAGCGGTATTAGATACAAATCTAAAGAGCTATGATAGAAATGCTTTGACAACTCGTATATTGGTAATTGGTGAGCTGTGTCGCTGTGACAAATCGTACGCTGGGTATTGGTGAGCTGTATCGTCGTCAGATGAAAATAACGGCATCTGACACAAAAGACTAGTCTGTAAGGCCCGATGTCGACCCAGCATCAACTTCCCACAATGCCAAGACTGGTACCTACCCGTCGACAGATATTCCTGGGACATGGGTTCCTGCTCCGGAAAATGACGATTCCCGGGCGAATAGGTCTCGAAATAGGGGGTTCAATCCTGCATCCGAACTAGTTTCCACGCTGGAGCATCCTGGAAATCAAGATCAGCCGCCTGTCTATCCAGCAGATCCAAGGGATTCTCATCATCATGATTGTCATCGTCACCAACCTCTTTCTGGATCAGAACCAACACATACCTCTTTTGCGGGTGATTTGCCGGTGAGTTCGGGTGACGAGCGAAGGAACGACAAATACCGGACTCCTTCTGAGTGTGCCCGATACAGTTACACCGCAGGCATAACGGCGGCCAATCGCACACGTAGAGCAATGCAGCATATTTCTGCATGATCACGTGGTACGGAATCTTCGATTTCCCCGTCTACGAACACTCTAGAACAACTTTACAGGTTAGGCTGGAAAATTTGTACTCGGGTCTGTTTCGTCACTAATTGACACAAGCCCCCCCAAAGTTCTTCAAAAACTGGGTGATCTTAGAATCGCGAACAAACTAGAGCAACCACATAACCTTGAACGTAGTTTGTTGCTTGTCGTAGGAATATACGCAGCACGATAAGTTCACTGAGGGTAAATCCAAAGAGCTTCTACTGAAGAAACGACATCTTCCAGCATAGTGAACCATTCCCTCGACCCTTTAAGTTGACCGAGATCACTGATTTTTTTCCACTGGAACATCGACTTTTTCAAACGCCTCGACAAAGGCCGGCAACATGAGAGCCACACTGCGAGGAGCACATTCCACCACAAGTCGAAGCGAACGCTTCAACCGCGATGGTTCGATACCGTCAGGCATTTTGGCCTCAGAAAAAGCCCCGAGCGATATCCCACGAATACGAATGTGGCACCAGCCTACTATTAATTCCGTTACTTGTTATGTATTAGCGTTAAAAATCGGCAAAAATCCAGAAAATTCACAATGCATAAATCCACCTGGCATGTCAATATTTACCTTGTGGGACATTACCAGTGGAAGTCTTGACAGATGTTGACCATGGAAATTTCAAATTGCCGCCACTGACAGCTGATTGGTGCTACAGAATGTCATTCAGTTTGTAAACAGGGAGCCTTCTCACCCTTCACTGATCATGTCTCCATCCACCATGCTTTTCCCAAAATGGCCCAAATCAACACCAGGAAGTACAGTTTGAAGCCTCATCTGCAAGTTGAAATATCAGATGTATCAGAAATGCTGAAAAATGGCAGCTCATAAAATCAATAAAGATATGCTCTCAAATTTCTAAACAATGTAGGTCGTGGGCACTGAACCGGAAGTGATTAATTGTAGTCTGATGCCATGTACCTGCCGGGAGCCGGATACTCACACAGTCCAAGTAGTCCGCTTTTACAATCACCTTCTACCACAAACACAATCACCACGGAGGCCAGGCGTCTCACTTTTTCACGCTTAGCCGCGTGTTCGGCATTACGAGTTGTCTCATATAGCCAGCTACTCAGGGAACTGTCTTACAACAGGTCTTTAAAATTTCTTTCTGGCACATTTGGACCTCTTGTAGATTTAAAGCAAGCAGGTTGGTCTTTACTTTCCTAAGGGATATGCACTGCGCATATCGATTATACTTCTAGTTCACGAACAATTCAAGAAAAAAATTAATAGTGCGTTATATTTTACAATGTGGGTGAATATTTTCAAAGCGATTATGAGAATTAGCAAGGCTTGTGCATATTTGTTTCCTTTAGCATCGTCGTAAATTATCTGGTTGTCTTTGATGCAATGTCGATTATGTTAAATTGATAAGTGGAGACTTGGCCAAATTTTAATTGTCTTTGTTAATTTCAACTGCTAAGAGTTTGAATAAATTGAATTTTATCTTCAGTTTTTTGGTGGGTTGGCCTATAAACCTGTGACTATGTAGGGATAACTTCCTTCTTTAACCATTTTTACCAACCAATTAATGCAACTTCTCCGCGACATCGGATCTTGACAATATCATGCTCGGGATCCCAGATAGGCACTGAGAGTGTCTGGTTCTACGGCAATGTCGTCAGAGCACTTCGGATTTTGTCTGACAGCTCTAGCTTGCCGGAGGAACAGTAGACATGGTTTGCATTCACATTGATAAGGGAGATAATTTTGCGCTGTCTGTTCAAGGCATTTTTTCTACTGAACATCTCAAATGCTATTAGACGTTATCAATCAATGTTGATCTCATATCCAGTTCAGCCGGTTTAAAGCACTTTTTGTATCCGTCAGAATGAGAAACTTTTCCACAAGTCTTTTCCCCCTGCACTGTCATTTCTTCTCTCTGCCAGCATATTTCGCTATATTTTATACTCGATTCATTAATGAATTATTTTTATTTACCAATGTATGTCGATGTGCCTTAACCATGAAACAAGATATCACATTCCCTTCACCCGCATCATAGCGAAAATCACAGAGAAAATAACACAACTCGCTAAAGTATACATATTACTTAAAAAAAGTGCTTCCCGTTTGTATAGAATACTTGAGGGGGAAGATATCGAACCATCTACGAGAGAAAATGCGCTTAAAGCGGGGGACTTAGACGCTCTTCGTCTTCAGTAAGTATTCCATAGCTATTCTTTCTGTAATACGTTACACAAAACACATATTTGTTGGGGGTTTTTCAGACAGCAATCACATATCATGCTTAGAAAAGTGAAACAACGCATCCCTGAGCTCGCAGCCATGGCTAGAATGAATTCCACTTTATGCAAAACAATGATAATAGAGACTGACGTCACTTTGATACAGTACCTGTGCTAAGCTTTTTACAGAAGAGCGTATTCAACTGACTGAACATCAAAAGTTCACCCTGCTTTCGTATGAACAAGATCTACGTTCATAGATTCCATTACTTGGGAGAAAAACGTCGTATTTCCCAAAAGGGAAAAATATTGAGAACGCTATTACTCCCCATAGTGAACACAATTATTAAACGAGTAAGTGCTCAAAGGTAAAACAATGGTGTATTTTATTTTAGGGAAAGTTGAAGACGATGAACTGGCTAGGGTTATCGCCGACCTGAAAGAGAAACTGGCCGAAATGCATGAAAATACGGATTCCTAGCTGTAGCGACATAGATAGGAGCGTGCATGGGAATTTAGTACATCCACAGGGTCGGCGTATTCGACTGAAATGCTTTGAATTCGACTGAAGAAACGGAAACTCGGTCGGTTATTTGTTGATAACTCGCTTAATACTGGTTCGATTCTGACAATCTAAACTTTCCGGAGTAGCTGTAAAGTAAATTGTATTTGTACCATAGAAAAATGCTATTTCCTTTACATTAAGTTATTACATGACAAACATTCATTTATTTGAAAAATAGGATATTTTTTTGTGCAAACCATGTTTTTAAAATTTAATTCGACACTTACGACCAACCGACATAACCAATCTTCCTATAAACTTACCCGCGATCCTGATTCCGGATTTTCGGACTCTTCTGAAGTCCGTCTTCAAATCCGAGTTTTTAATTCGCTTCAGTCACCCGTTATACCGCCGATTCGGCTGAAAATGTCTTGATTTTCAATCGCTTTATTTCAGCGAACCCTTTTACGGAAAACGGTATGTAATGATAGCACTATGTTGGCATTATGACGTAAGTCTATGTAACCCTTTACGACTTATGTAAGTCACGCTTTACGGTGATACAGAATTCGAGTGGACGCCATTTTATGTGTTGTCAGTTCTTTACATGGTGGCAGCGGTTAAAAACATTTAAATCGCTTGTATTTCGTGCTGGTATAGTGTTATTTACCAGCAACGTTGCAACTTAATTTGTCAAGGAACGCTCCGAATCAGACAGCGGTACCATGGATTCGCTTAAACCTCCGGAGGCACTCAATCTGTCGAGCGGCAATGTGTCGGAAAATTGGCGCCGTTGGAAACAGCGATGGGAACTGTACAGGAAGGCATCCGGGGCGGACAAAAAAGCGGAAGAGGTACAGTGTGCTTTATTTCTGCATGTGATTGGGGACGATGCGGTCAACGTTTTCAATACCATGAACATTCCTGAAGCTGACGCAAATAAACTGAAACCATTGGTTGACGGTTTTGATAGTTTCTGCAACCCCCGTAAGAACGTGACATTTGAGCGATACAAATTCAATTCTCGCAACCAAAAAGAGGGGGAAAATATCGACCAATACGTGACAGAACTCAAAACACTAGCAGCAAACTGTGAGTATGGAAATCTGATTGATGGCCTTGTTCGTGACCAAATTGTATTTGGCATACGTGACAATACTGTTAGAGGTCGTTTGCTAAGAGATAGTGACCTGACCTTAGCAAAGGCCATTGAGATGTGCAGAGCTCATGAGGCGTCGGAAGCCCAATTGAAGTCATTAAATGCTGGCTTGTCAGCTGCGTGTAACGTCAGCGAAGTAAAAGACATTCCTGCCCCATCCAGTAGGGACAAACATAAGAGTAGTAGCGAAAAGGGGCAATTCCGGAAAACTCACCCGAAATATATGGGTCACGGGGATGGACCTAAATGTAATTTCTGTGGATATGACCAACATGAGCGCGGGCGTGTGTGCCCTGCTAAGGACCGGGTGTGTAGAACGTGTAACCGGAAGGGACATTTTTCATCAAAATGTTACCAGAAAGGTGTCCACGAGGTCACTGCAGACCGTGTCGTCAACGAGGGTGAACAGTCCGAGCCAGTTGACCAGAGATTTTTTTTAGGTGAACTCACCGCACCAGCAGATGAAGCCATGCCGCCATGGCGCACTGAGTTAAATGTAAATGGTACACAGTTGGATTTTAAAATAGATTGTGGTGCAGATGTGACAGTGATATCTGACAAAACGTTCCAACATCTCGCTAATCGTCCAGCCCTCAAGCCAACCACTGTGAAACTGGACAGCCCTGGTGGTCCGTTAACGTGCTTGGGGCAATTCATCGGTCGAAGTGAACGGAACGGAAAAACGAACCACATGCGTATATTCGTCGTCCGGGGAAATATAGATAACCTACTGAGTCGTAGCATAGCAGTGAAGATGAACTTGATAGCACGAGTTGACGCGATAGACTTCGCTGATCAGTGTGACTATGATGTATTCGGTGAACTGGGTGAACTAAAAGGAAGAGAGGTGAATATCGAGTTGCGTGAGGATGCCGTGCCATACAGTGCTAATACGGCCAGACGTGTCCCCATACCTCAGATGCCACTAGTTGAAGCGGAGCTTAAACGAATGGAGCGCTTAAAGGTCATCACAAAGGTGACTGAACCCACTGACTGGTGCTCCAATATGGTGGTGGTGCCAAAACCGGGAAATAAAATACGTATTTGTGTCGATATGAAGCCACTCAATAAGGCAATTCAACGCGAGAAATACACGCTACCAACTGTCGACGATATCCTGCATAAGCTTGCGGGTGCCACTGTATTCTCCTCATTGGATGCCTCATCTGGATACTGGCAAATGCCGTTGAATGAGAACAGCAGCAAATACACAACGTTCATTTCACCGTATGGCCGTCATCGTTTTCTCAGACTCTCATTTGGAATTTCAAGTGCCAGTGAGATATTTCAACGCGAAATGTCTGAACTGGTGTCGCCGTGTTCCAGGATGACATTATTGTTGTTGGGGCCACCGTTTCGGACCACGATAAGAACCTAGACCGTGTACTAAAGAGGATTGAAGAAGCTGGCCTCAAGCTGAACAAGGAAAAGTGTAAATTCAGACGTAGTAGTATGGAGTTTCTGGGCCATTGGGTGGGCAAGGATGGGGTGAGCCCACACCCTGATAAGATCGCCGCTGTTAGGAATCTCAGCCCACCATCTGATACGACACAGTTACGCCAAATACTTGGCATGATGAACTATCTGGGAAGATTCGTCAAGAATATGGCCGTGATAGCGCGCCCGCTCAATGACCTCCTGCGCAAGGATACTGTTTGGACATGGGGAAATTCACAACAGCAAGCATTTGTTGAACTTAAGGAACTGATATCCTCCGCACCCATCTTGGCATTTTACGATGTCAAGAAACCTACTGTTGTCAGTGCAGACGCCAGTCAATATGGGCTGGGAGCCGTGTTAATGCAGCAACATGAGGATGGCCTGAAGCCCGTTGCGTACTGCTCGCGTAGATTGAGCGTAGCCGAGATGAGATACGCCCAAATAGAAAAAGAGTGTTTGGCGAGCACGTGGGCGTGTGAGAAGTTCAGAAAGTACATCTGCGGTCTGGAAAGTTTCAGATTATTCACTGATCATAAACCTTTGGTGCCATTGATCAATGACCGGAATATTGAACAAGCACCACTCCGGTGTCAAAGACTACTGCTGAGGTTGATGCGGTACAATGCCAAGGCTGAGTACATCCCGGGTACAAGTCTGGTGGTCGCTGACGCGCTGTCGAGATCACCTCTGGGCCTGGAGAGTTTGCCTGATACTGTCAGTGAGGTGGTAGCTTATGTACAGTCGATAGTTGCGAATCTGCCGTTATCTGACCCATTACTTCGTGAAATCAAGGAAGCAACGGATAGCGATGTGTCTTTGCAAAAAGCCATCAAACACACGCTAAACGGGTGGCCAAGATATGCGCAAACTGTTGATGCAGACGTCCGTAATCTCCATATTGTCCGCGGAGAACTGAGTGTGGTTAGTGGTCTTTTGGTTCGCGGCGACCGCATAGTGATACCAGAGAGACTTCGGGGAGACATGCTTGAACGAATTCACCATGGCCATCAAGGACTAACTAAATGCAGAGAACGTGCGCGGCAATCTGTCTGGTGGTCTAGACAGTCCGATGCCATAAATGAAACTGTCGAAAGGTGTGCCCATTGCCAGGAGAAGAGGAGTGCTCAATGTCATGAAACTCTGATGCCTACTCCTATGCCAGACAGGCCATGGCAGAAAATCGCAGCTGATCTGTGTGAAGTGGAGGGCAAACAGTTTCTAGTTGTGGTCGACTATTACTCTCGGTATATTGAAATAGCACACCTACATCAAATGAACACGAGCGCGGTAACCGGCAGACTACAAAACATGTTCGCACACTGGGGAATACCTGAAACACTGTTGAGTGATAACGGACCTCAATTTGGCTCCTACGAGTTTGAAGCCTTCGCGACGAAGTATCAGTTTGATCACGACACAAGCAGCCCACATTTCCACCAATCGAATGGTGAAGTTGAAAGAGCTGTTCAGACAGCTAAGAAAATCCTTCGCCAACAAGACCCGTTCTTGGGACTGATGGTCTATAGAAACACTCGGGTGGCCACAACAGGGTACAGTCCTAATGAAATGATGCTGTCAAGGCCGGTCAGAACAACAGTTCCCGCTCTGCCTCGAACACTGAAACCACGTTGGCCCAATACGATTGAAGTACACGGTAATGATAAAAGGGCCAAGTGCGCGCAGGCCTACCATTACAACCGTCGACACGGGGCAAGAGACTTGCCTGCATTAGAGCCTGGAGACTCTGTGCGCGTTCGCTTGGACAAGGACAAATCATGGGGTCCTGTCGGCACTGTAGTTGGTAATTCTGGAGAACCGCGATCGTACATCGTGCAGAGCCATGGTAGAAACTACCGGAGGAACAGGAAACACCTCTTCAGGGTCCCGCTTCCGCCGGACGAAGTGTCTGCAGAACTTGAGATCGAACCACCTGATTGTGACGTGACAATTCCCTCTGCATTCTCACTAGAAAGTTCGCCTCCTCCCAATGATGCATCTGGACTTCGTGAGCCTGCCCGTCTGAGAGGTAATGACATGCCTGTGAGTGATGGGAAGACTTCTTCGTTCGGTCGTGTGCTGAGACCTGTGCAAAGACTAGACCTTTGACTGTGCAAGGCACAAATCTGACTAAGTGGGATATAAATGTGTAACTGAAATATTCAACTCTCGACTTGTCGCCTTAACATCTATTAAGTACATATGTGCGCCTTGGTAAACCTGATTTGAATATAATTCACCCAATGTGCATTCATGTGGCGAGAGTATGCTCTTTGCTGTGGAACTTGACTTGGATGTCATAATGATAAATTTTGAGAACATGACACTTTGTTTGCGTGAGCTTAGCGCTCGGACATTCTAGGATGAATGCATGATTGAACTTTAATTACACTCTGAAATCCAGTTTTGTGTTATATCGATTTGTTTTATCAAAAAAAAAAAAAAAAAAAAAAAAAAAAGAAGAAAATAACGGGGGGAGATGTAATGATAGCACTATGTTGGCATTATGACGTAAGTCTATGTAACCCTTTACGACTTATGTAAGTCACGCTTTACGGTAATACAGCATTCGAGTGGACGCCATTTTATGTGTTGTCAGTTCTTTACACGGTAGAAGGTACATGCATAAATTTTATATCATTTTATTCGTAAAAAAGTAGAGCATTCCGGAAACCTGAAAGTATTTCAGTCAGTTCACGCAATAATTTTCCGGACAAGAAAAACCGCATGTCGGTCGGTCCAGAAAAAATTTCAGCGAAGTCGACACGATTATTTCAGTTGCCCACTATCTCAAAAATAAAAATACTTTTGTCATCAAACTATATATTTTTGAAAAGAGAATCTCTTCAGCTACTCCGGAAAGTTTAGATTGTCAGAATCGAACCAGTATTGAGCGAGCTATCAACAAATAACCGACCGAGTTTCCGTTTCTTCAGTCGAATTCAAAGCATTTCAGTCGATTATCTGATCCCCATCCACAGCCTAGTTGTAGTGGTACGAGTGGCAGTGAGGGATAAATCGAGATATTTTACTGGAGTCTGTTGAAAGTGTCAGAGGGCTGCCTTCTCCCGAAACTAACGCGCAGAGGTAACGACGAACACGTAGCTAAATAATATATAGCCCTCACGAGTATGAGGGCTATAGGTCGGCCTCAGTCACCTCCAGCGAGGGTTTTAGATAATTTTATTACGAATCACCCACCTCTGAAACTGCCGTACATCCTATCTCTATCCCCTCCTGCGCACGATCTTAAAATCTTGCGCACTATTGTGAAATAGTAACGAATATATCGCCGTTTGAATTTTCCAGTCGAAAACTTCAACTCTCTACGCGCCATGTTGGTGACGTCACAGTATATGTGTGCTGGGCGAACATGGCGCGTATAAAGTGGAAGTTGTCGACTGGAAAATTCAGACGGCGATATATACGTTACTATTTCACAATAGTGCGCAAGATTTTAAAATAGTGCACAGGAGGGGATGATTCCCCGGGGGAGGATGATGAAAGCGGAGAGGAATTTGTCATTATGGAGCGTATCAAACCGGGGAGGTCATATATATATTTGGTCAAACTGAAACATGACCTGCTCAATTTAGGATGGAGAAGGAATTTAGATGTACTCACAAGTGCGATTCAAGTCGGTGGCTTGGATACCCCTATAGTTCTGTCCCTTCACCCCAAATATGAAGTATCGGTCGAAGAAAGCCGGAGTTGATGGAGACACGCCTTGTTCGCTGCAGGACATTCCTCTGTTTGAAAAAGCGTTAAATGTTCAAGTATGCGCCATTAGCTCAGATGCGCTCAATCAAATTGTGTACACCGGTGCGGAAGAACGCTCGCGTATGGTGTATGGATATATGCACGACCACCATTTTGAAGCTATCACGAACGTTAAAGCGTTGTACGGGTCCCCCTATTACTGCCATTTTTGCATGAAACCCTAAAACAGCGTAGCGGATCATCATTGTCAGTGAAAATGCGCTATTTGTCACCGGTTTGACTGTCGAAGGACACACCCGGGTCTCTGTAACGATTGCAACCGTATCTGTCGGAATGCCGAGTGTTACCGCCAACACAAAGTATCTAAACGTAACCCCATACGTAAACCAGATGACAAAAAACACAAACCGTTTTATCGTTCTTTTTGCAAACAGTTTTCGTTATGTCCACACTGCAATTGCACGTTAACAACGCAGAAACTAAAACCCGAAGATCACGAGTGTCACGAAATGCATTGCTTGACGTGTGGAGAATATTACATGGACACTCATGAATGCCTGATGAACCCTCGCGAGACCAAAAAAACTTCTTGTCGTCTGATCTTCGACTTCGAAACGGATCAGGACTCGAGATATCACGTTCCTAATAACTGTATCGCTCACACAGTGTGCGAGGCATGTTTAGCTAACGAAGATATCAAAACACCCTGCGACGTTTGCGGTGTTAGGGAACATGTTTCCTCGGGACCTCATACCCGGGACGAATTTTGTTAGTGGTTGTTTCATAGACAACATCATGGATACACGGCTATTTGTCACAACGGACAAGGGTATGATAATAATTTCCTAACTAAATACCTCGTCGATAACACGATAAAACCTTCGATTATATTTTCGGGGGGTAAAATCATGACCCTCAAATTCCCTAAAATATTCGGTATAGAAGAACTACAGAAAGAAAATTTTCCTCATTTTTCAGTACAGCCGAAAATCAAATTACGTCGGACCCTATCCCGATGTCAAGTACTACGGTATTGAGAACATGTCCGCGACTGATCGTCAAGAATTTCTGGAATGGAACACGCGTCAAGTGATCGACAACAAGGTCTTCGATTTCAGAAAAGGAAATGTATTGTTCTAGCGATATGACCATTTTAAGGCGATGCTGTCTCATGTTCCGTTTGATGATTCTGGATTTGACCGTGCCCGCCATTACACCAGGTGGAGAAGACCACACGGGGTCGATCCCTTTCAATACTTGACGATAGCTATCCTAAGCTTCGGTATTTGCAACCATTTGTTTATGCCATCGGATACCATCGCTCGCGTTCCAGCTGAAGGGATCGTGGCTCGTGATCAGAACTCGCGAAGCTCTATTATATGGTTGGATTGGCTGGCGTACCAAGCTTCGTTGAAAGGGGAAACGCTGCGTATTCAAAACGCTTTAAATGAAGTTGAAAAGAAGATAGGTAAATATCGCATTGATGAATACGTCGATAACACGAAAACGTGTTATGAATACCACGGTTGCTTCTATCACGGATGCAGCACGTGTTTTCCCAATACTCCCTTCACTAAGAAAACGGGTACCAGTATGAGAGAACTTATCGCGCAAGCGTTGCGAACTACAAGAACAGGATTACAACTACGTGTGTATATACGAACACGAATTCAAACAGGAGCTCGAACAGAATGAAGATCTGAAAGCTTTTGAGCATGTTCAGCCTCGACTCAATCCCCGTGACTGTTTCTCTGGAGGAAGAACTTCTGCCACGCCGTTGTATTTCAAGCAAAAGAGAACGAATCCATCAAATATGTAAACTATACCTCGTTGTACCCGTATATATGCAAGACGGGTTTTCCCCAAAAAAATATCCGAAAGCCATTACTTCAGATTTCGGTTCCTCAGACAGCTACACGGGTTTCGCTAAAATGAAAGTACTCCCGCCTCAAGGTCTTTATCATCCACTTCTTCCCTGCCGATGGAACGGTAAGTTGATGTTCCCCTTATGTCGCATCTGCATGGAGCACGGTATCTCGGAATGCAACCACTCCGACGAGCAGCGCGAACTCATAGGTACATGTGTTACCTTTGAATTGCAAAAAGCCCTACAAAAGGGATACGAAATCCAGAAGATTTACGAGGTGTATCATTTCGAGGAAACGATACAATATGACGGGGAAAATCCGCAATCTGGTTTATTTAGCGAATACGTCAATACATTCCTCAAGATTAAGCCAGAAAGTTCGGGGTATCCCGACTGGTGTGTCGACGAGGAGACCAAAGCGCCGCTATGTAGAAGAGTACAAGGCACACGAGGGCATAACTCTTGCTCCCTCCAAAATTGAAAAGAACCCTGGGTTAAGGAATGTTCCAAAAATTTACTATGGGGAAGTTTTCGCAGAGAAATGATCTAGGCAAGCATACCTTCGCGACTATCCTTAACGAATTCTACGATGTTTTTTTTTTCGAGTCCAAAGTAGTGAAAGATTTTCACATGCTCAATGAGAATATCATTCTCTTGGATTGAGAGGAACGAAAGAACGTCGTGGAAACGGGCATATTATCGAACGTATTTGTATGGGCATTTACAACCTGTCAGGCCCGTTTAAATGAAGATCTCGACCTGCTGGAGAGAAGGGTCCTATACAGGGTGTATTAAAAAAAACGGAGTCCTAGTACGATGACATATTTTTCATTGAGCAAAGGAGAAATCTATTTTTTTTTGTTGATTTGTCATCAAGACCGACCCTTTGGGACTGACCAGCTGAACAATTCAATGATCTGTGATCAAGCATGTTAGAACAATAGCTATTCTTCAATTATGAGTGAAATGTGACTTGCGTCAGATTTGGTTTACATCATTCGTCTGCCCTTGAAAGAAAAGAAATACGGTGTACAAATGAAATGTCTTTTATCCACTCTGAATTCATTGACATTTTGAAAACAAAACGGTGTACAATTAAAATGTCTTTTAACTGTTACCTAAAGTCCAGGGTGTACATTACGCCTCCAGCAGATCTCAATGACCTGGAACAGCGCATCCTAACAGAAGTTGACAACCTGAGGCAGAACCAGGCACTTATCAAACGGGCCGTGGCGGCAATGAATGAACGTGTGCGTGCCTGCATCCAGAGAAATGGAGGACACGTTGAAGATTGAGATTCAGTTGTCTGTTAAAAAGACATTTGAATTGTACACCTTTTTGTTAAATTCAGAGTTAAAAGACATTTTAATTGTACAGCGTTTTGTTTTCGAAATGTCAATGAATTCAGAGTGGATAAAAGACATTTCATTTGTACACCGTATTTTTTTTCTTTCAAGGGCAGACGAATGATGTAAACCAAATCTGGCGCAAGTCACATTTCACTCATAATTGAAGAATAGCTATTGTTCTAACATGCTTGATCACAGATCATTGAATTGTTCAGCTGGTCAGTCCCAAAGGGTCGGTCTTGATGACAAATCAACAAAAAAAATAGATTTCTCCTTTGCTCAATGAAACATATGTCATCGTACTAGGACTCCGTTTTTTTTGATACACCCTGTATATAGACACAGAGCATTATCTACATTCCCAGGCCAGGACAGCCCGATTTACCTATGGGCGTGTATTTGGGTGAGCTCACCAATGAGCTCGAAGGTGATGTCATAGAAACTTTGTATCTGAGGTCCCAAAAATTATGCCTTTCGCACCAGGGGCAATAAAGAAACGTGCAAGGTGAGAGGATACACGCTGAACTACGAGAATAGTCAATCGAAACGTGGAAGGAAATGGTCAAACAGTATGATCCTCAGGGGTGCAAATAATCAAAGCGAAACAATAACGTGATGAACAATAACGTGACAAACAATAACAACGTGACGAACAATAACAACGTGACGAACAATAACAACATGATGAACAATAACATGACGAACAATAACAATGAGGTGGGTATTTCTTTTTGTTTTTATCGACGGTTACATAGCGTGCTGATTTCATAATGACATATCTATCAACGGAGGGTGTACGTTAAACCGATTTGCTACAAAACGATGCACTAGGAGATCATTCTTCTGCAAGTCACGTAAATTTGTTGACAATGGAATTAATGCCATGTCCACGGCAGATGGGAATCGCGAAATATATACAGTA
>JAVTVY010048134.1:0-22547 GCA_036873755.1 Hanleya hanleyi | reverse complement strand
ACATGGCCTTGATGATGACAAATTACTATGTCCAGTACAAGTGATACGTCACTACCTCACCCGTACCGATCCAATCAGAGGTTCTCGTCAACTACTGCTGCTCTCTCTCCTCCCAAGGTTACTCAGGACATCGCCAGGAATACTGTGGCCTTTTGGTTGAGGAAGACCATTTAGTGGACATTTCAACAGCTCTCCCACGACGGGTTTTCCGAGGGGGTTTAATTATTTGATACCATACCACTACAAGTAATGGCTATTACAGTATGATCTATTGACCCATTAGTATTTGGATTCAGAAGTCTGGTACATTCACATAACCCTTCTTAACGTTTTACTTGTATTGCCCCTTGGCCCCTACAGAGCTCTACGCCAAGGGATAAAAACGGGTTCAATTAGCATGCCATACAGTCATGGTCAGTTGGTCCACTAGTATTCGGGTGCAGAAGTCAGGTACATGTATTTACCCTTCTTACCATTCTACTAGGGATTGCCTCTTAGCCCCTACAGTGCTCTAGGCCAAGGGATACTAGCAGGTTCAATCTGGGACATTACATGACCCTGCTTGCCGTTTTACTGTATTACCCTCTTAGCCCCTGCAGCTTCGTCACGACTAGGGCTCCTGACAGTATTAGTGGAACCACATTTACACTTGACGCTCCCCCATTTCTGGCCTCTGAATCTTCCCACGAGTCATCGCTACATCATGGCCAGTCTGGAACTTGGATGACATTGTGCAATCCGGAGTGCCAATGCAACTTTTACCTACTTCTATCTGAGGGACGTGTCAGTACAGACAGATAGCATGACCACACTGGGACCACTGTAGCTGCCCAGCATGTGATCACCTGGTTTTCAAAAAAGGTGGTGGGGGGGGGGGGGGCAGCAACGATCGCCACAGCTAGCCAATCATCCAGGCAGCTAACAAGCACAGCAAGCCAACCAGCTAGCCTGTCAGCTAACAAGATCTGGTACATCTGTGATCGTCACGGTAAGTCGGCTAGCCAACCTACCAAGTCAGCTATCAAGACCCGACACTACGTGAGTATACATTTCTCTTTAGGTACTTTTCTGTTGGACATTCAAGAACTTCAAGGAAAAAGAAATTGGCGATTGGAGCATATCTGTTGGTACTCTAGTATTCGGGTGCAGAATTCCTGGTCCTTATACCCTTTTTACCGTCTTACTAGTTGCCTCTTAGCCCCTACAGTGCTTTACGCCCAGGGATACTGACGGGTTCAAGTAGCGTACCACACAACTGTGGTCAGTTGGTCCACTAGTATTAGGGTGCAGAAGTCCCGGTGCCGCCCCTTCTTACCGTCTTACTAGAAATTGCCTCTCAGCCCCTACCATTGCCTACAGTGCTCTACGTCCAGGGATACTAACAGGTTCAATTTATGGTACCATATATCTCTGATCATCTCAGCGGTTACTGCCACACTTCAACAAAGCCGCGACCCTCCACCTTACTGTTGGTAGTGGGGCATAACAATAGCAGGTGTAGATTTGAGACATAAATATTAAACATTTATAAACAATGTTGGTATTTATTATCAAATCAAACCTGCTATTGTTTTGACTGCCCGACCCAGCCTCCCTGCACTCTTCTCGGCCTTGCACACATCACGCTTACAGGCTACAGCAGAAGAAAAACAAAGTGGGAAGTGCATCATGCATGTCATGGGCACATGAGCAGAGTACCTATAGCTGAGGCTCCAGAGGGTGAGAACTTTTAGTCTGCAACGGATCTCCATAAGAAGATAATGGCATAACAATAGCAGGTTTGATTTGATAATAAATACCAATATTGTTTATAAATGTTTAATGTTTACTTGCTATATCTTCTAAATAAATGTATGAAACTTCAAGATGTATTAGATGTGCATGAAATGAATCTATAGATCCAACTTGATAACGAAAGTAATTTGTATTACATGTACAACAACAATAAATTGAATTACATCAACAACAAAATGTATCTTCGCCCCCGATAAATGATAGCTATCCTATGAAAATGATGAAGAATATGAGAACAATACAGCATTCTCTTTGGGATTTGCACAATAGTCCCAGCGGACGGAAAATTATGGACAAAAGCCCCAGTGGACAAAAGCCCCATCCAACATTTAGTTTCAGGCCAAGGCAATAAGATCACAACTTTTACAATTTAATGTATACCCTCGTACATGATACCCCTCAGCCTATCAGGTTGCTGGGTCTTGTCAGCAAATACATCCGATAGAAATGCTATGTGATCTTAATTAATATTTTCAGATGCACAGCTTTCTTTCAGATTTCTACATTCATTTTATAACACTTTCCCATCAATAATGTGCCAACTCGAGGCAAGGTGGGAGGTTAGGGGAAACATATGTTTTTGCTTCAAAAAAAAAACAACCAGCAGAGGCTTCATGCCAGAGCGGCAACTAACGGGTCAAAGCGGAACCTCTAGTTGTTGTGTTTGTTGTACACACCATGTATTCCTGATTTTGTTTCTTGTACGCCCCTGTATTATTGATATTGTTTGTTGTTCACCCCATGTAATGTGGATATGTTTCGATCAAGCCATAATCAGGCGATGTAGAATCAGCCATACACGATTAACTCACGAACATTTACTAACAAAATTCCATGCCATGAAGATCTCACAGTGAAACATATTCTTGTCGACTGTATAGATTTTAAGATTGTAAGAGATTCTTTTTATCGAGCAACTACTTTTTAATTAGAAGATCTTTATTGGTCGGGTGAGGGAGGACTGTGTCTTAGGTTATTTGAGAGAAATCTGTTTGTTGCATAAGTTTTAATGTGTGTATGTTTTAATGTGTTGGATTACTAAGTTATTAATTTGAATACTTAGAATTTGTTTGATCGTCGCTATATAGCTGAAATATTGCTGAACGTGACATTAAACCTTAATTCTCCTTCTCTCTCACCTCCTGCAGGACTGTCTGGCGCTAGTGTCAGATGATGACTGGTCGGAGTACATGAGGAGCTGTCAGTATGATTTGTGCATGATCGGAGACACAGAGATAGAGATCTGCTCCATTGCGGAGAAACTCGTGGAGGATTGCCAGGACAACTACCAAGTGCGAATAACAAGCTGGAGAAGCCCTACCTTCTGTAGTAAGTCTTGTCTTCTGTATTAAGTCCTGTCTTCTGTAGTGGGTCCTGTCTTCTGTAGCAAGTCCTGTCTGGCCACTGATATTAGGAGAAATGCGACTCGGGTATCTTCTGGTAATAGAGACATCCCCCACATGTAATTCTCTTGATTGCTTCCCCCATGGAGACGCACCATATCAAGTCAGGGAAACTTGAAAGAGTTGTGGAACATCTCCACCCCCATAACCACATATATCACGAAAGCAGTAATCAATTATTGCAATTATCATTACTGTAGTGTGTAGCCAATTCTCCAGGATGAAGTCATTTACAATTACTGTTGTTGTTGTGAACAGTGCCAGAGTGTGGCGATAACGAGGTGTATACGACATGTGGTTACCCGTCCCGGCAGGATTATTGTGTCCAGGACCAGGCTCTCGCCGTGCCGAGTGGCGAGGAGGAGAATTGTGAGGAGGGTTGTATTTGTCCCGATGGCTTCATGCTCAGTGGCACCAATTGTGTATCTCCCGAGGAGTGCGGATGTTATGTCGATGGAGTGTATTATGCAGTAAGTGTGATGTTGGTGTAGAGTTCACCTTTCTCAGAATCAATTCTATGTGAAGTCATGGCATTTTTGGTATGTAGTATTATTTAGAAACATTGTGTACATAGTTGACTTTTCTATATCCATGACTGAATGTTCTTCAAACTTTCCTTTATTCTGATGTCAAAAAGAATAACACAAGGCTATTAAGGTCAGCTCCACAGCAATAAATAAGTTGTTATCCATAGAATAGCCTTGTATAATATACACCGACTTCTAAATGCCTATCAATGAAATTTCTAAACCATGGATACAAGGGTTCATATAAACATCATAATATTCAGTATTTTTTCTCGCTGAATTGAGTTTTTGTTCAATCATTATTCAGTTTTTCTAAAATTTTACCCCCTTAATGTGTAATATTTTAATACTTTAACATTAGCACTTTGCCGGAATTTAGTTTTACTTCAGTTTACCATGATTCTTGGCTTCTCTATTGGGTTTTCGAGTGAATTTTACAGCCTATTAACAGCTGTAAAATGTGACTTTTATGAACCCCTGAGATAATGTTGGTATTTAGAGATTGGTATTCACTGGTTTCACTGCATAAATAATAAATTTCCTGTGACTCATTTTCTAATAGTTGAACGAGACGCTGGTTCTTGATGACTGTAATACTGTGAAGAGGTGCAACGAGAACGGAGAATTGACTACCATGCCCTTAACTGGATGCCGAAACGATGAAGAGTGTACGGTGAAGGATGGCCGCCTGGACTGTCACTGTTTGGAGGGCACCATGAGAGTCGAGGATGGGTCATGTTCACGTGAGATAACTGATGATATTTATGATTTCAGGGATCATACGCCTCCTGGAAAGTCATTAAAACTCCCGGAATTTAATTTCTAACCTGCAAAGTCCTGGAAAATGTTTAAAAAGAAAGTTAAACTCCAGAAAACTCGTGGAAGAACTACACTTTTGTTTTTTGGGAGAGCCACCGATCTGATGCCATGCATTACTGTGCCAAAATTTGTTCCTGAACTTTGTTAATTTGCTCATTTTGTTGCTCCTGGAAAATTAGAAGTATTGACCTGGGAGTTCCGGAAAACTCCTGGAATTATTTCCTGCTGTAAGTTTAGGAACCCTGGATTTTATCACGAGAGGGCTTCTGTACAATTTATGTAGACCAGTCTTAAAAAAATGTTTCCTGGGCATAACCCCTCCAACCTCAATAAACATCGTTCAGAAGTTCTCATTTGTTTAACTTTTTATCCCATCGGCATATATGCTGGATGGGATCATGTCGTCACTCTGTCCGGCTGGCTGGCTGGCTGGCTGGACGACGTGACCACTCTAAAAGGTGAACTGTTCCAGCTAGAGTCTTCAAATTTGGTATACTGCATTGCTGGGTGGTAAAGCACAAGCCTATTTAAATTGGACACATTTAATTGATTTTTGTGGTTTCCATGGCAACATAACGAAAAATATCCATATAACGACGTGACCGCTCTAAAAGGTGAACCATTGCAACTGGAGACTTCAAATTTGGTGTTGGGTGGTAAAGCACAAGCCTATTGAAATTGGGCGCATTTAGTTGATTTTTGTGGTTTCCATGGCAACATAACGAAAAATATCCAAATGGATACGTGACCGCTCTCAAAGGTGAACCATTTCAGCTAGAGACTTCAAATTTGGTATACAGCATTGTTGGGTGGTAAAACACCAGCCTATTGAAATTGGGTAAATTTGGGTGGTTTTGCTGTTTCCATGGCAACATAATGGAAAATATCCACAGAATGAGGTTAATGCTTCAGAAACAGAACCATTGCAGCTAGACACTTCAAATTTGGTAGCATTATTGTGTGCTTGGTGTTTTTGCAGTTTCCATGGCAAAAACCCCAAACCCCAAAAGGTTTCAATTTACTCAGGCACAGACCCATGTTTTTGTATTTGGTAAATATGTCCCATGTCTGTATAATACTACACCTGGGCCTATCGTACTATGCCTTCAACATTGGTTGGTGGGTGCCCGCCCCTTTTTGTCCCCCGCTACTTAGTAGGGGGGGGGACTTAGAAACACTGGTGTCCGCAATTCCGTAATTCCGTGATTCCGTAAGATTTTCTTGTCCGGACAATAACTCGTGAACGATTTAACCGATCAACTTCAAACTTGGGCTGTGCCTTGACATTGGCGAGAGGACGGTTGGGATTGTTTTCCAGCAATGTGCGTAATCTAATATGGCCGCCGTCAGCCATATTGGATTATAAGCAGTTGGATCTTGTCCGGACAATAACTGGAGTACGATTCAACTGATCTACTACAAACTTGGGGAGTGCCTTGACATCGGGGAGAGGACGGTTGGGATTGTTTTTCAGCAATGTACATAATACAATATGGCCGCCGTCAGCCATATTGGATTATAAGCAGTTGGATCTTAGATTTTGTTGTCTGGACAATAACTCGTGAACGATTTAACCGATCAACTTCAAACTTGGGGTGTGCCTTGACATTGGTGAGAGGGCGGTTGGGATTGTTTTTCAGCAATGTGCGTAATCTAATATGGCCGCCATCAGCCATATTGGATTATAAGCAGTTGGATCTTGTCCGGACAATAACTGGAGTACGATTCAACTGATCTACTTCAAACTTGGGGAGTGCATTGACATCGGTGAGAGGACAGTTGGGATTGTTTTTCAGCAATGTGCATAATCCAATATGGCCGCCGTCAGCCATATTGGATTATAATCAGTTGGATCTTAGATTTTCTTGTCCGGACAATAACTCGTGAACGATTTAACCGATCAACTTCAAATTTGGGGTGTGCCTTGACATTGGCAAGGGGACGGTTGGGATTGTTTTCCAGCAATGTGCGTAATCTAATATGGCCGCCGTCAGCCATATTGGATTATAAGCAGTTGGATCTTGTCCGGACAATAACTGGAGTACGATTCAACTGATCTACTACAAACTTGGGGAGTGCCTTGACATCGGTGAGAGGACGGTTGGGATTGTTTTTCAGCAATGTACATAATCCAATATGGCCGCCGTCAGCCATATTGGATTATAAGCAGTTGGATCTTAGATTTTCTTGTCCGGACAATAACTCGTGAACGATTTAACTGATCAACTTCAAACTTGGGGTGTACCTTGACATTGGTAAGAGGACAGTTGGGATTGTTTTTCAGCAATGTGCGTAATCTAATATGGCCGCCATCAGCCATATTGGATTATAAGCAGTTGGATCTTGTCCGGACAATAACTGGAGTACGATTCAACTGATCTACTTCAAACTTGGGGAGTGCCTTGACATCGGTGAGAGGACAGTTGGGATTGTTTTTCAGCAATGTGCATAATCCAATATGGCTGTCGTCAGCCATATTGGATTATAAGCAGTTGGATCTTAGATTTTGTTGTCCGGACAATAACTCGTGAATGATTTAACCAATCAACTTCAAACTTGGAGTGTGCTTTGACATTGGTGAGAGGACGGTTGGGATTGTTTTTCAGCAATGTGCGTATTCTAATATGGCCGCCGTCAGCCATATTGGATTATAAGCAGTTGGATATCTCCATTTTCAAATCATACTCTTCATCAATTATATGAGATATCATCGACCAAAACAAATCGACCATATAGAGGTCCATGGCCCCCGCAGCAGCAGCGCCAGTTATGGTGGATGTAATCCACCATAACTGGTGCTGCTAGCGGGGGACATGGACCTCTATGGTCGATTTTATTGTCCCCCGCTACTTAGTAGGGGGGGGACTTAGGAACACCGGTGTCCGTAATTCCGTAATTCCGTAATTCCGTGATTCCGTAATTCCGTAATTCTGTAATTCCGTAAGATTTTCTTGTCCGGACAATAACTCGTGAACGATTTAACCGATCAACTTCAAACGTGGGGTGTGCCTTGACATTGGCGAGAGGACGGTTGGGATTGTTTTTCAGCAATGTGCGTAATCCAATATGGCCGCCGTCAGCCATTTTGGATTATAAGCAGTACGATCTTAGATTTTCTTGTCCGGACAATAACTCGTGAACGATTTAACCGATCAACTTCAAACTTGGGGTGTGCCTTGACATTGGTGAGAGGACGGTTGGGATTGTTTTTCAGCAATGTGCGTAATCAAATATGGCCGCCGTCAGCCATTTTGGATTATAAGCAGTTCGATCTTAGATTTTCTTGTCCGGACAATAACTCGTGAACGATTTAACCGATCAACTTCAAACTTGGGGTGTGCCTTGACATTGGTGAGAGGACGGTTGGGATTGTTTTTCAGCAATGTGCGTAATCAAATATGGCCGCCGTCAGCCATTTTGGATTATAAGCAGTTCGATCTTAGATTTTCTTGTCCGGACAATAACTCGTGAACGATTTAACCGATCAACTTCAAACTTGGGGTATGTCTTGACATTGGTGAGAGGACGGTTGGGATTGTTTTTCAGCAATGTGCATAATCTAATATGGCCGCCATCAGCCATATTGGATTATAAGCAATTGGATCTTAGATTTTCTTGTCCGGACAATAACTCATGAACGATTTAACCGATCAACTTCAAACTTTGTGTGTGCCTTGACATTGGTGAGAGGACGGTTGTGATTGTTTTTCAGCAATGTGCGTAATCTAATATGGCCGCCGTCAGCCATATTGGATTATAAGCAGTTGGATCTTGTCCGGACAACAACTCGAGAACGATTCAACCGATCTACTTCATATGTGGGGAGTGCCTTGACATTGTTGAGAGGAGGATTAGGATTGTTTTTCAAGGACGTGCTTGATCCAATATGGCCACCATCAGCCATACTGGATTTCATTGGATTTTAAGCAGTTTGATCTTGTCCGGACAATAACTGGAGTACGATTCAACTGATCTACTTCAAACTTGGGGAGTGCCTTGACATCGGTGAGAGGACGGTTTGGATTTTTTTCAGCGATGTGCATAATCCAATATGGCCACCGTCAGCCATATTGGATTATAAGCAGTTGGATCTTAGATTTTCTTGTCCGGACAATAACTCGTGAACGATTTAATCGATCAACTTCAAATTTGGGGTGTGCCTTGACATTGGTGAGAGGACGGTTGGGATTGTTTTTCAGCAATGTGCGTAATCTAATATGGCCGCCGTCAGCCATATTGGATTGTAAGCAGTTTGATCTTGTCCGGACAATAGCTGGAGTACGATTCAACTGATCTACTTCAAACTTGGGGAGTCCCTTGACCTTAGTGAGAGGACAGTCATGTATTATGTTTTATGGATGTGCATAATCCAATATGGGTGCCATCTGCTGTATTAGATTATGTTAAGCTCATCAGCGATATCTCCATTTTCAAATCATACTCTTATCAATGATATGAGATATCATCGACCCCAAAAAATCGACCATAGAGGTCCATGGCCCCCGCAGCAGCAGCGCCAGTTATGGTGGATGTAATCCACCATAACTGGTGCTGCTAGCGGGGGACATGGACCTCTATGGTCGATTTTATATCTAGTTGTCTCTAGCCAACTTTCCATTAATAAACATGACTGTTTTTCCCCCAACTACTTCTGTTTCCCCTTATTGAATGCCCTTCATCTGTCTATACCGGAGATTTATATTGCTCATGTGAAAGGGACGGCAAGTTCACACTAGGCCGATGGGATCAAGTGTGGCCGTGGCCTCTAGTTGATTATTCTTATGTACAAATAAAGCAATATTCTGTATATCAGCTAGGACCAACAATTATAGGACTGCTTATTTCTGTTTCTTTTATTATCTGCCCAACAAACAGTTGTTTAAACTTGCCACCGACACATAGGGCACTCTGGCATGGAATCATGTGCGAGTGAAAACTCGCACAAGCTGCATGTGCTCAGAATTTTTTTTTTATGGAAAGTTGATAAAATTTTCCCAAAATTATATCATACTTTCCCCTCGATAAACATTTAGAAGATGGTCAAATTTATTAGAGTGACTCATAAAAATTAGTCAAATTCTGAGGGTGATTATATGTAATAGGGTGAATGATTTACTGATGTGTTTACAATGAGTTAATGATTCGAAGGGAGGAATGAATGACTCTAAATAGTGTTATGTATCAATGAATATACTTCTGGTATATCATGCTCTCTTTTCTGTATTTCAGCCGATCCATGCTACAACCACAATTGCACATCGCACTCTCAGTGTGTACCAACAGAAGAAGGCTTTGACTGTATTTGTAACATGGGATATACTGGTCTATGTAACTCCTGTGACGGTAAGTCAGTACTCACAAATCGGGATTCAAGCCAGGATAAACTGACTTCATATTTTGTTAAATCTTTGGTTATTTTCCTCAAGGAATAAACCGTTTTCAACGATTACTAGTAGGAACTTCTGTAGACAATTCTGTCACAATTGTACCTATGCCATCTAATTCCAGTAAACAACAATTTATAACCATTTGGAGGACCGACCGACAACTATTTACTAAGACGATTGAGCAACAGACATGATTAAAATTAAAACAAAATTTACCAAGGACCCAACGGAATGAATTTTCAGTTAGACCAAGTACCTAGAAACAGAGGTTTATTTTTTACCGACCATCTACCGACTCTTTTTAGATGTGCCGTCCCCCCTGGCACACACTTTTTAATGGAAAAGCCCTTAGGAGGAACCAACCACTTTTTGTTGAACAAAATAAGTTGCCAGATGATAGTTTTCCCTCACTCTTCTAGATGCCTTCTTTTAAGGATAACATTTAGTTGCGTTGTACATATAATAAACCTATCACAATTGGTGCCATTTCTCTTTATACACACATAATACATCATGCCCATATCTACGCATACACTCTTGACTTGGGAATCAGCCCATGCCAACTCTAGGGTGATGTTATCCTCTGTAGCATATCCTAACATGGAGGTACATGTACATGTTTGGGTGAATGATAAATAAGTCAACCATGACACATTTGGGCTTAATTTCAAACTTGTACAATGTTAGGTGAATAATTGTCTATGAATTTACAATCCTCGTTTGAATACAACTGGCACCCTGATTTTGGCACTTTGACATAAAATGTGGAGTAATGGACTTGATGTATGAACAGACATGTTTAAACAAAGCTCACATGATATCTAACTTTTTTACCCCAGATGTTGATGAATGTGCTACGGACACTGATGGCTGTGACAGGAGAGCCAGATGTATCAATACTATTGGATCATTCCTCTGTCTATGTGATGATGGGTTGATTGCCTATGGTACAGTCTGTCAAGGTCAGTTCACACATTTTCAGAGTTTGATTCCTGCATTATTTGCATGATTTTGGACAATTTTTTCAACTTCCTGCTTTAATAAACTTCACAATATTTAGAGAATTACTATCATATGGAATGCAAATTTAAAGCTAAAATTATAGAAAAGAATTTGCAACAAGTGGTTTATTTCTGGGACAACCAGAATGTCAAAGGTGGTTGTCTATGGACAATGACTTATTATGTCTATGGACAACCACTTCAAAAACTTAATTTCGAGCCCTGCTAGAAAATATTGGAATCCTCCAATATGCTATTTGATGATTGAATATCCTCCAAATTGGAATTTTTATTACTCTCACCTCTTGTTTTAAAATGGCAACTGATTGTCACGCAGATAATGATTACGATTTACAGTCGGATTGAATTACTGTATGATTCTATACATGTTTATGGTTTTAAGGATGCATGTTGTGAAATAGTTTACCTGGCTGTCAGCTTTTCTTGAGTTCTTCAAAGTGAGACTATCAGTGTTAGTCACAAGGCTGATAACATCTTCAATTTTATATATCATTATACAATGGTATATATATTTATGTACATTATATATTTTGAGCCAATTCAACATGTAATATTCAGTATATGAAAACATGATCATACTTCTTGACAAATAATGACAGGGGATATTTAATATGACTTGCTATTGTGTGGTTCAGATCTGCTTATAGTTCATAATTAATCTGGAAATTTTCAGACTGCAAGATAAAGTTTATGGACATGGATGAAGAGTTGTATATTCTTCTATGCATGAAACCTGATTACCAAATAAAAGAGTTTCAACATCGCGATAGGGTCTCTTTTCTAGCTATGGCATAAAGGGGACAAAAGAGAAAGAAATGTTCTGGGTTTTCGTTTTCATGCCCGCAGACTCAGAATGGATTCTCAGAGATATGTCTTGATTACATTTGTGCACTGAGCGAGAGGGAACTGCAACCAAGTCTCAACCGTGAATGTATAATCTGAGATTTATGGTCAACAATATTATAAACAAGGGTGCCACTTTATCATTATATGCATGTGACCATGTTGAGGTGATTTGTTCCAGACAAAGATGAGTGTGCCCTGGGAACCCATGACTGTGATGAGAATGCCCAGTGTGTTAACAATTACAAAGGGTTTGACTGTGTCTGCTGTATGGGCTTTACAGAGGGACCTGATGGAGCGTGCGTAGGTAAGGCTGATCGTGTAGTGCGACAGAAGGAACCCTACATTTTTGGACATCAGGGTCAATCTCACCTGCTTGGGATTTGTTTTTCATGCCGATCCAGCTATTGGTGGCGCCGATTCCCAGACAAAATGAATTCTGGAAAACAGAACAGGTTCTTTCCAAATTTGATGTAGGTACCTTGCCTCAAGATCTCACTTGACATTGTTTTTCATGCTGATCCACCTCTAAGTTGTGTCATTTGGGGGCCAACATGACATTTCCTTTAGGACAAATTTAGTATGTGGATACGTGACCACGGGATCTCGCTTGAGACTGCTTTCCATACCGGGGACTGAACGTTAAAATTTCAAGCCAATTAAATCATTTTTACCCCTCGGCCAAATTTGGCTGAAGGGTATTGTCGTCGTCATGTCCGTCCGTCCGTCTGTCCCTCACACCTTTCTCCTTACCAAGATATTTTCAGAATGACTTACCCCAGACACACCAAACTTGCAGGGCACATCCATATGCTCGTGACCCAGAACCCTATTGAATTTGGACCCGATTGGTTGGAAACTTTGGTGGCCATCTTTAATTTATGCGAAACCGTCACAGCTTTCTCGTTATCAAGATATCTTTAGAACAACTCACCCTAGGCACACCAAACTCGCAGTGCACATGCATATGCTTGTGACCCAGAACCCTATTGAATCTGGACCCGATTGGGTGAAAACTTTGGCGGCCATCTTTAATTTATGCGAAACCACTAATCTTGTGTATCACTGTTCAGTGCGAAACTTGCTATGGATCATCGATGCATCAAGAAACTTCAAAGGAATAACCAAACCAGTTTCCCTGATTCGGTGGAAACCTTGGCGGCCATCTTTAATTTATGCCAAATCTTTAATGATGTATATCTCGGATATCATTTAAGTGTTAGATATGAAACTTGGTTTTCAGCATCGATGTATCAAGAGACTTGCGATGAATAATCACATCAGTTCCTCTGAGTGGCGGCAAGGATTGGTGGCCATCTTTAATTTATGCCAAATCATTGATGATCTCTAGCTCTGATACTGTTCAAGTGCTCGATGTAAAATTTGGTATACATCATCGATGCATCAAGAGATTTACGATAAATGACAGATCTGGTTTCTCTGATTGGGCGGAAATCTTGGTGGCCATCTTTAATTTACGCAAAATCTTTAATGATGTATCGATACCGTTTAAGTGTTCCATACGAAACTTAGTATACAGCATCGATGTATCAAGAGACTTGCATGAATGAATAACCACATCAGTTCCTCCTAGTGGCGGGAAGGATGGGTGGCCAGCTTCAATTTATGCAAAATCATTAATGATCTCTATATCTGATACCATTCAAATGCTCAATGTAAAATTTGCTGTAAATCATCGATGCACCAAGAGATTTATGTAATGAATACCGGTTTCTCTGATTGGACGGAAACCGTAGGGTCATTTCTTATTGCAAAATTTTTGATAATCTGATGTATATTTGTCACTTGAGTGCTTGGTGTTCATTATATCTTGGTTCAAATACATTATGAATGGCTGGAGCCCAGAGCCGAGGGGTTTTCTGATGCGTAGCTTCATATTTAGCTTTGTGGGACTTGGGCTTTCATTACCCATGGTCCCATGGTCCTCTCTCCCCTAAAAAAAAGGTTTCAAAACTTGACTGAATAGTGCTCAGTATGGAGCAGTACTTCTAATCTAATAGCGGGTGGTTAGGTGGGTTCATGTTCCTGTTGCTTCAATGCATTTTGCTGAGAAGATGTCTAGCACTGTAATATCACTTGTCTTTATTGCACCATGTAAGCGTCCTGTCTGTGTCTTGTGCGCTGTTGTCAGTGTTTTATAGGGTGGATGGAGGGTGTCTGGTTCCATGCTGCTTCAAAGATTTCTTCTTTGAAGTAGCAGGAACACAACTGGGCTGGGTGGTGCTTAGTTGGTTCGTCTTGATATAGCTGAAATATTGTTGAAAGCGACGTTAAATTCTATTCACTCACTCTAATCTAATATGTAGTGGAAAACTTCGAGAAGTTGTCATAAAACACAGCATGTAGGGGTCACTGTTTGCATATTTAATGGGCTATCAGCTGATAGAGCGCCATTTACAATATATTTTTATATGCCGTCTTGCTTCTTGCTTGCCTGCTAGCACAGTCGATCTGCAATAGGGCTTGTGGACTTTTCGACCCACCCAGTCCTATGTTTGGGTATTGGTGAGGTATTGGGGATATTGTCATAGACAGTACACGATATGGACATTATTGATATTCTATATCATGTATATGGACTTATTGACATTATGATATATGGACACTATCCTGTATGGATTTGAATAACTATCACAATCATATCTATGCATTATCCGGATTAGTAATTTCGTGCATCTATATTGATCATGATTAGTTGTTGTATAGTAATGCAGTGCCTCTGATCTATTGTCCTGATTACATGTTTAGTGAGTACTGTGCATCTAATCCTGATTTGAATAATGTGCCTGCCTAGCTATGACATCAAATGCATTATTCTCAGATGTTGCTCAGGGAGGTTCTTGAAATTGGGGCATACTAGGAACTGGCATAAGGCATTCCAAACAGAGAGGCATGGTGCGCCGTGTTGGAACTCCTAGGAACTCCATGGCATACATTTTGGAACTCAGCAGACAAAGGATGGCTTATGCCATATCATGCAATGGCAGGAGGTGGTATGCCATTCCAATTGGAACTCTAATCCATCCAGATCAGAACACTAAACTGGGCACGGTGTATTCCATTTGAAAAACTGGAATATGCCATTTCTATCAAGGAACTCCGGTCCTAATTTCAAGGAGCTCCCTTGACCTGCTTTTATACAATGTATGATTTTAGTTAACCACTGTTCTTGACTGTTCCTCAACCAATGCTGCAGAACACTGGTTGTTCACTGTAGTTTTAGTATTGATGATTTTAGATAATAAATTATCAAGCCCACCCACAGTGTGTTTTTGAATATATTCCGTCAGTGTTCTATTTCCTGTTTCAGAAGCTGAAGGTGAGACGGCAGGTCCTAAATGTTGTGCTTGTGTGGGAGAGAATTGTAACAGACCTGGACCGGTATGTACATGAATACTGATCTTGTGTTTGGTGGTTTAGACACCTCAATTGATGTAATTAACCAGGTGCTAGATTAATATATTGAAGTGTCCTAGTTTCTGAAATCTTATATGATAACCTCCCTAATAATTTATCTTCCCAATTACCGGCAAATTCGAAAACATCCAATTTTGTCAGAAACGTTGTGTATGGTACTGAAATGTTCAGCTGTTACTGAAATATCTTGCCACCTGAGAGATGTTGGTTGAGGAGATATGGTGATAATTGTGTTGATTTCTGCACAGGTCTGTGGCTCTGATTTCAACACGTATAGCAGTGAGCGTGCCTTGGTCATCTCAGCCTGTGTCAATGAGGAGGATGTCACTCTGGAGTACAGAGGGGAGTGTCAAGGTAATAGTGACATATTGTAATCATCCTCGTTCTTCATCATTAATGTGAAGAGTTACACACCCTTGACTCCTATCTAGCGTCCCATCAGGGCGTGAATCATTATCGTTCAATAAATCTAAATCTTGAAGTTCGGGGGTTGTAAGGAACTTGTTCTTTTCATCTCGTACTCACCGACTGTCGTCAGGCATGGTGCTTGTCCATTAGGAATAGCGTCTTCATGTCACGTGAAAGTCATTGATATGACTTCGCGAAACGCTAGTTGCGCATGCTCAGTCATCATTTGAGACATTCTCACTTTTGATTGGGCAGCCTGTCGGGCCGGCAACGGAAAATACAGTGGAAAGGGTGGTCTCTGAAGCAGTGAAGGAACGTAATGAATTGAAGGGCCTTAACTTATGGTTATCCTCGCCATAGTCTTCTGATTTAGGATACATCCATAAAAGTACGTACAAGCAGAATCTGGGTACGCTTCTTGTACGTGATGCCCCATATACCCCCCTCCCCCACTGTATGCGCGTATGGTAAGCAATCCAAATATTCAATCGCCTACAGTGCCTCCATAATGATGGGTCCTAAAAATTGGATTGTAGGCCATGGAGCAATGCCAAGAAATTCAGCCCGATTTAAAAATTTAGACAGTGGAAGAGCCAGAACATCATGTATAAACCTGATGATCTGCCCTAGTTCACAACTTACCGGTTAATTATCGCATCACAGGTTAAATGAAAATTTGGTAATGAAATGTCCCCAGATACCATTGTAGCCATGCGCTCCAAAGACGTGCGTCAATGCTGGGTGTCCGGAATGGTAATATTTGTAATTCTGGAGTCCATTCACCATGACCTGGTGCATTTTCAGAGGTTTCTCTCAGAGCATTTACATAATTTCTATGCTTCACTTAATGGAAACTATATCGCAGCAGCAGTTGTAGATCACAAAACCTGCGGGTGGGTGGGTGGGTGGGTGGGGGTGGAGCAGAAAATCCTTTGACCCCCCCACAGGTGTAGACCTGGTTGGGCAAGTTCCTGCACCCCCCCCCCCTCTCGGCTCACATTACAGCCAAACTTATTCAATGGTATTATGGAATTATTATACACAGCCATGTAGAGGTCATAATTTGGCAATATTCTTCCTTTTTTAATTCATCGGCCATGTTGTCTGTGTATGACAAGTAAGAGTATGTCATCCTCTATTTGTGTAGATGGCTGTGGATCTGTGGTATGTGAAGGACGTGAGACATGCAGACCGGACCCGGAGACAGACAGACCTGTTTGTGGATGTGACGCTTGTCCTCCTGAACAACGTGAAATAAGTATGACTTATATCCTATCAGTTCTATGTCACTCTATTTTTATTGAGCCCGTAGCTTTAGCTGCGGAAAGCTCGATATAGGTGCCACAATGATGTCTGTCTATCTATCTGTCTATCTGTCTATCTGCAGGACCAAGTAAATGTTAAAGTTTTGGACTTAGAAATTTTTCCCTCCGGACCAAATAAATGTTGAAGTTTGATTTTAAGGCCTGCCCGACCGCCGAACCCTCATATTTCAGATGCTTGCATCTTGGGGCTACACATATTGAACACATCCACTACCCTGGGGGAGCATGTCCCCACCCCTGGGACCCCAGGACCAAGTAAATGTTAAAGTTTTGGACTTGGAAAATAAACCTGTCCACAGCATCTCGGCCTCAACTATGCCTCCTAAACTAAGACCATCCCGACCCCCCGAACTGTCATCTATTCCAAATGCTTACATCTGGTTACACTTTTTGAACCCATCCACTACCCTCGGGGAGCATGTCCCGACCCCTGGGGCACCGAGCTCCACCCTCTATCTCTTAAACTAAACTTCGCCCGACCCCATCCCCATATATAGTCTGGGAGCTTAGATCATGCTACATTTATTAAGCCTATCCACTACCCTCGGGGAGCATGTCCCCACCCCTGGGGCACCGATCCCCACTCTTTATCTCTTAAGCTAAGCTTCGCCCAACCCCATACCCTGATATAGTCTGGGAGCTTAGATCATGCTACACTTATTCAACCTATCCACTACCCTCGGGGAGCATGTCCCCACCCCTGGGGCACCGAGCCCTACCCTTTATCTCTTGAACTAAGCTTCACCCGACCCCATACTCTCGTATATTCGGAGAGCTTAGATCATGCTATACTTATTCAACTCATCCACTACCCCATGGAGCATATCCCTACCCCTGGGGTACTGAACCCCACCCTATATCTCTTAAACTAAGCTTCGCCTGACCCCATACCATCATGTATTCAAGGAGCTTACATCATCATACACTTATTCAACCCATCCGCCATCTACACTTATTCAACCCATCCACTACTCCCGAGAGCATGTCCTCACCCCTGGGGGCATAGAGCCACACCCTCTATCTCTCATATACCCTCATATATTCTGGGAGCTTACATTATTATGCCCCCCCCTCTAACTAGAGGGGGGGCGTTAGAGGGGGGGCATATAGCGATCGCTTTGTCCGTCCGTCTGTCCGTCCGAATTTCTTGTCCGCGCAATATCTCGGTTAATATTTGATGGACAGGATCGAAACTTGCATGGAATGTGGCCAGTGGCTCGTAGTTGTGCAGCGTGGAGTTTTTTCTGAGTTCGGTATAATTTTCAAGAGTTATGGCCCTTTTTCTGAAATCTCTGTGAATGGGACTTGTCCGGGCTGGATCTTGGTTAATATTGTATGGACAAGTATGAAATTTGCATGATATGTGGTCAATGACCCACAGTTGTGCAGCGTAAAGTTTCTCCACGTTTCGCTTATATTTTCAAGAGTTATGGCCCTGTGGCAAGCTGGATCTCAGTCCATAACTGATTTGAACCAGGAAAATGGCTATATTATATGTTATTCTACATTCCAAAGCAGAAAACATAGGTCCTGAAGTATGAAATTGCCCCCAAAACAGTGAATTGGGTACAAAATCCACTGATCGCTTCATAATTTCACCACAATATACTCCCAAGGAATGTAGGTCTCATAACCAGGTCACATTTTCGGATTTGGCGAAAGCCCTGGTGACCATCTTGCATCGAAGCATCGTATTATCACTTGTTGCTTGATATTTGGAATATGTATTATGTGAGACATGGCAAAAAAGTGACTGAAACAGAATTTTTATAATTATCCAAATTAGGCCTCCACCAGCCAATAAAGAACAGAACAATGGCGGGGCAGTGTCGGATTAAAGTGGAAGGGGGGGCATACAATTGAGCAATCTCTGATTGCTTCCTTCCTGTGTTCTACACTTATTCAATGCATTGCCCGAACCCATACCCTCATATTTCAATTTCAAATTTTATATCTCTTATATGTGAAACTAACCTACTATTAGGTATGAGATGCAGTGTACATTGTATATACACACACAACAAATGACCTACAATATATACTTTATAGTAATTACTAATACATGTAGTTTGATGACATTATTTTGTTTCAGAAGTACAATATTAAATAACCCGGCGGGGGAATCCCGCAGTACTGAACCTCCATCAGTTTTGAATTTCTTTTACATGAACCATATTTGTGTCCACACATTTAACTTAATATATTAATTAAAACTGAGTTTGTGGTGTCCCAGTTTTACCAGTGCACATTATTATGTAGCATTACACATGTATGATTGAAAACATTTGTCATTATATTCTTTTATTGCATACAAATGTGAGGGTTCACCCACAAGGCTGGTGTCCCATTCCAACTATTACGTAGAGGGGAATGTCCGGGTAACTCTCCATTCCTTAAAAATAATGGAGCCGAGGCCCATTGTTTTTAAGGAATGGAGAGTTACGAGGACATTCCGCTACTTAAATCACACCCACTCACAAAGGCCATGGTTTTAATGCTGATACTAGTTTAACTGTGAAAGCAGTACATGTGCTACAAGGCTTGAAGTTCTCGTGACGATGATGTCACGATAATGTGTCATTTAAGACGACATGAATTTAACATTGTAAATGATGAACTCTGAATTACGCTCACTGATTCTGCCTGGTGCGCTTGGTCTTACATGCAGGACATTGTGCAGATGACAGTAACTCGAACTGTTTATGGTTGAAGATCGATAGATTAGTCGTTTCCGACCTGGTGTGATTCGACCTCGATTAGTCATGCCTCTCGACACTAAGCAATCACGGCGTTGATCGGACAGTTTATAGTAAATCAGCAGTGCTGTACGAATGTGTGGTGTTTGTGTCCAGAGAGAGAGAGAGAGACTGAGACTGTAGTGAATTTTTACCCCGGGTGTGAATTTTACTTTTATATCGGTGGTATACAGATGGACTGTGTTACTTGCCACATTTGTGATCTCTGAATGTGGCTATTCATAACATTGGATTCACTTGTACAAGTTTATCACCAAAGTCCAGGTAAATCATTTACTATACGCATACCATCATACAACTGTGTCTGTCTTACTGAAGACTATTGAAGTTTGCTTTTCCGGCTGTTCCAGGTCAGGGATCTCGTGCGAACAATTAAATTGATGTCGTGTTACATGAGGGAGGTGATGGGGGTAATTTAACTGTGCTATGATGCCAACCGGCCATCTAATTGTTCATGGATGTTCATCGCATCACAGCATAAAACTGGTACAAATTGTCATCAGGTTTCGGCCCTTTCGTTGAGCAATGCGGAAGACACGTTTAAACCCATAGACGGTATGGGAGACAATCCCGTTCGAACTCTCAACTTGTAATATGCAAATCACTCATCCCATCACTAAAGTGACCTGTTTATCTGCCATGTATATAAACGTTTCACAAGCATACTACCCTGCATAGTATAGAGAAACACGAGTCGTGGGACTCGATGATATTCCACTAATTCCCTCATAGCTTAGTAATCTTATGTCGTATATATGCGTTATCACAACATTAGTAAATGTACTGGATAGTGTATTGCGTGTGTTTCTCTTGAAACTGGTACAGGCTCTAGCTGCCTTAATTAACTCTCCATTCCGTAGAAAGCAATGTTCGAGCAACTCTCCATTCCTTAAAAATAATGGAGCGTTGGGACAATAGAGTGACGTCACAAGTGTGTTTTAAATTGTTAATAGCTCTGTCGGAAAAGGGATTATGTAATTCATGTATCATAACACAAAGTTACACCAAGAAGTTCCGTGGTCCAAATTGCACGGTCGATTGTTCCTAACTATACATGTACATATACGTAATGAGCTGTATATGCTTACTTTGAAAAAGAAATGTAATCTTTATTTCAAGTTTTATAATATAGTTCCTTTCAATCCAACCTCAACATCACTGATATAGAAACCATGTTTTTATGTATTGTCATTTCAAATATGTGCATTGCCAATGATGTGCAACCTCAAATGATGTGCCACCCTAAAGGGCTCGATCTTTTTGCGAAGCTGCATGTTAGAATAGACCCGACAAAACTGGCAATATATATGAAATATAAACTATTTCATCAAATTCTTGAATAATTCAATCAAAATTTTATCACACTCTTTGATGTAAACTCATTAAAATAACAAAGAAATGATAGATTATCTATTTAATTCTGGACCCCTTTCGTCAACTTCTTGTTTTAACTGATTACTCTCTTATTCTATGGTGGGGGAAAATGCCAGTTTGCTGCCTAAGTCTTAAACCTGCTCTTAATTAATGCCTTTAATCCCTTATTAAATGCACAATCAAACGTAGAAAACGGAAGTTTAAAAGAAAAAGTTAGCTCCCCTAGGAGAGAGTTATCCGCCCCTAGGAGAGCTCTTCATTCAAATCCAGCTTGGTCACCATATAAGCGACTGCAGCCTGATTCCTATCCTCTTTCTCTTGTTTGCTCGAGCAGTGCACATCTATAGGGAAGTATTCAGAGACAATCTTACAACATTAGTTGTTGTTGTCTCGCTGGTGTAATATCCTTTATCAAGTGTTGGTTTTTGTTATTTCTTTCGGAACTTACTGTATTATTATGTCGGAAGTTCCGTCTGGTATTCCTTGTCGCACGTGCGGGAAAGATTTATCCCCTCTGGACGCTCATACAGCTTGCTTTTCATGCAAAGATTTATGTTACCGGGCGTCTACGTGCGCGGAATGCGTATTATGGAATCCGGCGGCCTGGAAGGATTATGCCCAGGCCCGCCGAGCTTTTCTGTTACATGCTTGTGATGACCCGTCTTTGTCGGAGATCGACAGACGGGTCTTAGAGATATCTTTGGTTAATGATGTAAAGAGTAATGAGGATCTTGACCGAGTAGGTCAAAACCCTCAGTCTCCCGTGTCAGTTTGCATACCTCCGAGTGGTACCGTCCTACACGATGATAGCTCCAGGTTACTAGACAGCTTGACCCGTTCCGGGATTTCATTGTCTGGGGTCGACCCAAAACCAGTCCCTTTGTTACGCTTAACAAAGGCCAAGTCGGTCAAGCCTGGCCAGTCTATTGTTCCCGTCGAACAAAAGCAGTCTTCCCTCCAGGTTATTTCTCCCTTACCTATCGGTTCTCCACATGTACTTGTTAGTAAGAAGAAATCAAAGAAACGACGTAGAGTGTCAATTTCTCCTTTACGGGTTAAGACTAGACATAGTTTTCCTATTTCTGAAAAACCTATGGAGGCCTGTTCGGGTCTACCATTAAGTGTTCAGGTTGCGGGCTTACGAACATCTGTTCCCGATATTGTTGATTCTTCACATCGTCGTTCACATACTGCTACACGACACTCGGGTTCACATTACCATTCACGTTCTCATACACGACGCTCAGGTTCACCACCTCATCGTTTGTTCTCACCTGTTCGTGATTCTATTGCCTCGGTTCGACGATCTCGTTCTCCGATCCGTAGTTCTCGTCCACCGGTTCATTTTGGTACTAATTTACGGCGCTCCCGTTCTCCGGTACGCCGTTCTCGTACGTCGACAGTTCATTCTCCTGATCCTTCTCACCATTTGCCTAGGGTTTCGGCTCCCT